>JNEM01009213.1:0-41387 GCA_000697335.1 Conidiobolus incongruus B7586
ATAATAACAAAATTTTTCAATATAAATATCTTATTAGATAAAAACTAATATATATATAAAATCCTGTTAATATTCAAAGTTATGTATGATTTATTATATTATTAAATTCAAAAATATAATCTATTAATTTAAATTAATTATTTGAATTAAACATATTTTATATTTTAATTATTATTGTTGGCAGTACTACCAACCACTTATACTATTATAATCAAATTCTTATCCTATATTCACAAAGTTATCTCTTATATTACACAATTACACCTTATTGATAAAATGGAAGGAGGGGGAATTAAGTATTAAAAATAGATATAGACTTATATTTTACCTTATTTTTTTGTTTCAATTACAAACCTAGATTACACAAAAAATAAACCAACAATTATAATTTTTTTCCTAGAATTTTAAAATTAAATATTATAAAAAACTTTTTATTAATTTTAGTATTTTAATTAATAATATAATATGTTTTATTTTGATTCGTTGATATAATGAAAAATAAATAATAAAATAGATTTTTTAATTTAAGAATACTTGAAATAATTATTTTAATATATTAGGATTGTGTTTAAATTACTTTATTAAATAAAATATTTGATAATTACTATAATATTAATGAAAATTAAGCTCCTTTATTCTTTTATTATATAGTTAATTATAAAATAATAACAGTTGTAATGATATTTATTTATAAATATAACAAAGACAATAATAAATAATGTCAAAATTAAATATAATTTATATAAAAAGTATACAAGAGACATATTAGATTGATTATTAGGCAAAAATTATTTTATTTAATATTTTGGATATCAAAAACCAATTATAAAGAATAAGTTGAATAATTATATTTAGATCAAAAATCTAAAATTAATATTAAGACGGTTTCTTATAAATCAAAACTGACTTAATAAATTTAAATAGTATTTAAGGTAAAAATTAACAATCTATTACCAATAATATAGAAACAAATCATATGATGAATTTGAATTTTTGTATATAATATAATTCAACTAAAATTTTCAAATGATATTAATATAATAATATTGCTAGATTTCTACTTATCGTTTTTATTTAGAATTAAACCTGCCAATCACCCAATATTAACATTGAAGCTTAGCCTTTTGGAGACTTTGGATCCTATACAAGGCTTGAATAACAATGACCAAATTTGTTTAAATTTGGATAAGTTTAATTACAAGCGAGTGAGTTATCAAATCCTGTCATTGAAAATTTTTCATTTTTGCCAAACTACCTTGATAATATGCCTGTTCCCAAATTGAATTGTATTAAACCTTGATTCACACCCCTTTTTAATAATTCCTGTATTTGCTACTGTTTTGAATAGCTCTTTAACTATTAATACAGCAATCAATCTAGTATGATTGTAAGATTGGACTACAATAAATATATCATTAATAATATTAAAGTTATTAAGAACATGGACATTACCATCAGAATATATTATAAATATAATATCAAATGAAATACAATAAAGTTGTATCATCACTAATGTGTATTATAAATAAAAACAATTCTATCACCTTGATTCTCTTTAATGATATGAAATATAATCAAAGTCAATTACAAAGGTCCAAGATGATTCACTTCCATAATTCAATCAACATTATCATTTATAATATCAAATCCATGAATTATAAAACCTGCATTGTAGATCCAATAGTCCAATTTTCCATACTTTTCAAGGGGCCTTTTACAAAATCCCTCGGTTAACTCTAAACTTCCCAAATTCAAGGTATGATAGTCAATGTTTCTACTATCAGTTGCAGCTTTGATCCCTTACAACGTATTTTTCCAATTTTTCTTAATTTTACTACCAATTGTTTTATCAAATTTCATTTTGGTTAATAAAAGTTATACCAAATTCAAGGCTTAAATCCAATGATTGATATAATATCTATATAGTGATCCATTATTATAGAAAATTACATTTATTATCACCAATGACTAGTGCTATTTTACTTGTTAGATCCTTTTGAATTAATAAATGTCTCAATTTTTATTACAGTAAATAAATATATATTAAATTGATTTTAAATTAATATACTTTTCAATTAAATTGACATCTAGTATTAAGATCCCGCATCCTCTTATAATTGTAACCAAATCTGATCTGCTAACCATGCATTTAAAGCCTATTCAAAATATTCAAAATATCATGTCCATCAAATTTCATTTTTTTATCTTGGTAAAAACACTCTGTTATACCATAAAATGAAATTCTGGATCAATAAGTATAGGATTAAAAAATGTAAAAAAAATAACAAAATTTGTAGTTTAATTAATATGCATTATATTTTGAAATGGCAAAAAAATTGTAAATATATTCGAAAAAGTACACTTTTTTGATTAAAGCTTTTCCTAAGAAGCACCTAATTTACTATCAACTATTCACCTTATTGAGATTAAATTTTGGCTTGTCAAAAAAAAATTAGGATATTAGTTTTATCATATATTGATTTATTTTCAAAAGGCTAAGAGTATTTATTTAAAATTAAATTTATATATACACCAATCCAAATCATTAAATATATCTTTTGCATTGATAAATCATGTACAATAGTCTTTAATTCATAGCCTTGCAATAAACTATATTTTAGTTAATATTTGAATAATCTAGATCGAATCTTCCAAATACTAAATAAATCCAAACAAGGAGCTTATGATCAATGGGATTGATTATAGTAGAATAGCAATCAACAAACTTTTGTCAGAAAGTTATCATCAACAGTTATCTTTAAAATTCTATTTTATCAAGGAATATTTTCAGATAGACAAACTTGAACAAAATTTGAAATTTAATAATTTTGCAAGTTAATACCAAATATCATAAGGCAAAACTAGTAACTTACCTATTTAATGGAAAGATCAGATCAATACAACCTCATCTACCATACTTCTCTGATTGCAATCCTAGTTATTACAATACTTTTAATCCCGCAAAAAGAGTATTGGAACTCTAATTTTTTACTATTATAAGGAAATTGAAATAAAAAATTTCAAATTAATTTGTACAATAAATTGTCATGATATATTTTTTGGAGCAAGTGTCTAATTGTGAGAATTATCATTGAGATTCATGGGGACAAAATTCACATGATAAATATATATTTAATATTTTTAAAAAAAATTTTAATGAATAATTTTTGAATTTTAATAATAAGATATATACTTGATTTAAACTAATATTTGTAAAATTATTTCATTATTAAATCACAAAAATGAAAAAAGAACCTAATTTTTATATTTTTCATATGATAACTAAACAATAATTAGGACTATTAGGGTTATTTATTGCGGGAAGGTACGGAACTTGAAATGGATTGAAGTTAAAATGGGTTCTGAAAGATTAAATAATATGAAATATTCTAATAATATGTAAAAATTTATCCATTAATTCAAACAATCAAATATTAAAATAAAAGTTAATTAACTGATAATGATCTAATGATGTAATAAACAAATGAGATTAATTCAGAAATAAATATTAAATCTATTTAATATTAATGACTAAATTTATAAATATTATTTAAAAAACTGGATATTTGCTAATCAATTAAATAAATTCTAATTCTGGAGGTTCACCAGTACCTACATGGTATTGATATTTATAATCATCGTAAATCTTCTTCAAATTGTTTAAGTACTGCTGATGTACTTCGATCACTTCTTCTTGAGTGGGGTTGTCATTTTGTTTGACAATTACGGGTTCGCCAACTAAAAATCATTGTTAGTATGAGAGAATTGACTCGCGATTGTTGAGTAATTACCAACTAGTGTAATAGGATAATTCATAGGGAAAATGCCGAAAGTATTTTGGAAGAAACCACGACCGTGAAACGCAGCAATGCGTAATCCAGTTTTGGATACGAGTTTTTGTATCCATCTGAGCATGGGGGATTCAAAAGTGCTATCTAATTTAAATAAACTATTCTCGCCAAATGCGTACACAGGCACTGGATGGGCTCTAAAGTATAGATGAATATAAAATAAATTGACAATTGGTAAGAATATTTACCCTGTTTTAATAGCCATCTTTATAAAGCCCAAACGCTTGTTAACAATTAATTTGGCTTGATTTTCGCCCGAGACGAGAGCTTCAGAACTGCCACCAATCACAATTAACACACTATTACCTTTTCCACTCTCAACGATATTAGTAATACTTTTCTTGGACACCGAACAATATCCCAATGACAATATGAGATCTCTAAAGATGGGCCATTTGAAATTCGAATTTAAAGTCAACGCTGTAACGTTAATGCCAGGGAACTTTTCAGTAAACTGGGTGTTGTACTTGCTAAAGAAGGCTTGAGCTCCGTAACCAATGATACCGTGAGGATGATAAGCAAAGATATAGTTTTTGGCGGGATCCAGTTCAGCAGTGCGAACACATTTCATTTGGAAATAATTGCGAATATTTTGCATTAAAGAGCACTTGGCTATCCATTCAATTTCGCGACCACCATTTTCGGGAGCTTTGTCTGTCCAAGTAAATATCAAATATGGTATGAGTATTGACCAAGTGATCGGGAACATGGCAGCAGTTCCAGTCACCACTAGCCCACTTATGAGACTGATGGGAATCCAAGCAACACTTAAAAATTCAACAAATTTGGGTTTTCTTAAATTTTCTAAATTCATTTAAATTAATTTTAATTAATATTTAATTTTCTAACATTTGATCAAATTTCAAAACTTAATTATCTATTTATATACAAAAAATTTCATTTGGTATCATGCGAATAATTTTTAATATCATTTAACTCCATTCATTTTTTGAAAATTAGTTCAAAAGTTTCATCAAGTTATAAATTAACTGAATAAAATAAAAAATTAGACCAGTTAAAGTGATTGATTTTGGTTTGAGCATTTGATTATAAAACATATGCCAATGTGTACAAGCTAATTATGTAATACTATTTTATTCAGTAATTCAAAATATATATACTATTATCCTGAAAATTATTCATATGAGTTCAATGAATTGTTCAAGATTATAAATAAACTGACCATTTTTGCAGTATCATTGTTATTTTATAATGATTCAAAAATATATGCACACAAGGTAAGTAATAGTGAAAATATAACAAGCCAATGAATCAGTTGAATGATAATGGTATATGTATACTTTAATAGCAATAATAATAATAGTAATAGTAATAACAATAATAATGATTAATAAATATAACCTTAATAATGATGATATATATGTAGATAAATGGACCAATCCATTAATGTTCAATTGGTCGAAATCTTCTTTTCAAATCGTTCTAAATCTCTCAGAGCATTGCTTGGGCTTTGAGTGAAATGATTACTTTCTGCGAGTCGGAAATACTCAATACTCAAGTTGCCACGACCTTTTCCGAGATCTAAGCGGACGCTGCGAGCTTCTTCCCAGAAATCACCTTTAAAGTAGCCTAGAGCTAAGAAAAGCCATTCCATATGCTCAAACCACCATACCATTAGGATGGTGAGGTTCTCGAGCAATTTGATATAATGAGTTTTGATAAAAGATGGATCAGATTTCTCTTTAGATTGATATAATGTCATATTGTTAGGATCTTTGACGAAGACATTGTACCAACCACCTCCCTTGACAGGATTGATTAGAGGATCAAGCCAGTTGGAAGTTAAATCAAATTCAAACTTGATATTTTGGTGATTGAAGGGTAACTGACTCACTAGTGGGACGATACCATCACTCTTCCAAAATTCGTAAGATTTTCTACCTAATACACTATTCTTGTTACCTTCATCCCAGTTGAACGTGCCTAATAGGTAAGTGAAAGGCAAGTACCACAAATTATACACCAAATTAGGTAGATGACGACCCGAAATTTTCGACTTAACACTTGTAGATATGACATAGTTGATATAGATAGTTTCTGGATGCAAATAGAATAAATTTTTATATCTGGAATTACCTTCAGTGCTATAATCAACTATAAAATTATCTCCACTATAAATCCAAGTACTTTTACCGAACATTGCATTAATGAAACTGGCGCCTTCTTTTCGACTCATTTTGTAACCATTGTTCAGGTCGAAATTCAGGAATGATAGATCAAAGTAAACAATGATATGTATCATGACCACCAAAAATTGTAGAATTGTGATAGGGTATAATAAAGAATTGGCATTTGGAATCAATCCTAGTAGGTAGGGCAGAGGAGAACCTCTATGCAATCCAGAAATAGAAATAATCCCTTTAATCCAGTTGGAATTGGTGTCCAGCTTGAAATAGTCAATAGATAGTAAATACTGCAAGTACTGACATGTGGGGACACCATACTCTGTGCCGACTAGGACAATCGGGTTGTTCTGATCCCAATGGGGTAATACTCCAGCATAATAAGGACCATACTGGTCGTGGAGACAACTCTTGGAATGATGATATCCATAATTCTAAATTTCATATGATTAAAAGATCCCGAAAATTTATTCTAGAAAATAAACTTACCGTTTTGCCACCTTTCAACTGGAAGAAAAGTTCACAAGCACGATCTAAATAAATCAAGAGAAAAATTAAGATTAGAATCGATTAACTATTGGACAATTATTAGTTGGTGATCCATTTCAGGGTGATTTAAAAAACTCAATTTAATGAAATTATTGACATATGAAAATTGGATAATATGTTATAATAATTATAAACTTATTATTTTATAATTATGTCATTAAATAATAAAAATTATCTTAAAATGGACAAAATTATAAAAAATGATAATATAATTAGAGTATTTCGATAAAAGAAATAAAAGTTATCAATAAACAATATAGAGTTCAAAGCCACCAACTTGTAAAAATATTCCCGAATGAGAATCAATATTCACTCGGAAAATAATTTAAATAAAAAAAAATAATTACCATGAACCGACTATAAAATCTAATTAGTTAATTAAGATTAAAATGTAATTAAATACTACTTACTTTAAACTTGGATAAATTTACTTGAACTTTCTTATTTAACTTCTCTCCCAAAGTACCAAAATCTTTTCCAAATACACCTGGTACTAATACAAATTGGTCATGATTCAAGTCCAACCTCATGTTAGAGTTATTAGGTTTGACATAATTTAAAACAAAGTCCGAAGGGATAGATTCAGAATCGGTGAAAGAGGAAGTAGAAGAAGGGGGAGATGTTGAAGGACTAACATTAGTTGAATGAGGTAGAATGTATTGAGTTAATAGAGAACGCCACTGAGTTACCATTTTTTATGATTTCAAGTATGTTGTTAGCATATATAAAATATAAGAGTTGGTAGGAAGTTGGAAAGTAGTCAATGGACTTGTAAGTATTATTTATAAAATTTTAAATTGATTAAAAGTTAGAACCATTCAGTGATAAAGTTAATTGGATTATTCTTAGATTTATATGGGAATTGGATTGATGAAGGTGGTGAAAATAATTTACAACGAGATAATTGATAATAGATATTTTTTGGACCAATCGAAATAAGTTAAACTATTAATTTATTCGATATAACAATTTTTTGTATTGATATAGGTCTGAATTATAATACAAATACTTTGGTTTATATGATACATAATAAAAATTAAGGTAATATTTTGAAATTTCTTAATCTATTATTTATATTTTATATAAATCATTATGAATTTTAGATTTATCATGATTATTAATAATTTGATTTGATAAATAGTGTATAATCCCAATACTTTACTATTATTAGGTCAATTTGTTAATAAAATTAGATAGGCATAATTCAATTTAAGGGTTATCTAAATTTATTAATATTCACAAAATTGATAAAAAATGAACTGTTGAATATAGTAGAAATATTTAAAAATGATAAGAATTGGTATAATTAAATAAAAGATTATAACTTAAAATTAAATTTAAGCAAATTTAATATCAGTATTAAATAAGATATCATATTAATATTTTAACATAATCTTAGGTTAAATAAATTTTAAAATCCAAATTTTCAATGATTACTCAATATTATCAAACTTTATTATATAAAATTAACTATAAAATATCACGGTGTTAACTTTATTTAAGTTGAATATAGTAATAACATGAGTACTCTCTTTAAATATTAGTTTTTATCAATGAATAATAGTCTAAAGTTTCAAACTATAAAGTTTCCAATTGACTTATTTAACTTAAGACTGAGAATTAAATAAAATTTGACTATGATAATGTATTATTTACACTAAGACTATTTTTGCTTTATAATAATACTACTAATTATTATAAAACTTGTTTGAAATTCAATATGGCATATAATACAATAAAATAGTTTGAATTTTAATTTCACAAATTCGAGTCATATTAACTTGATATATAAATAAAACATCGAATATATCTTTTCAAAATTTATGATAGATCGGTGGCTTCAAATTAAACTGACTATACCAAATTCAAGCTGTTTCAATTTGAATGAATTAATTATATTTTCAACCTAAAATTCAAATCACAATCTAATACTTCTAATTATAATTATACTTATTCAATTGGATTCTAAGATAATGCAACTTGTACAATTTTATATATTAATTAATTATTAGTATTGAAATCAATAATTTTCAAATTGAATTTTAATTTAATAAAATATTACTGATATCATATTTTAATAAAAATATCAGCTGACCTAAAGAGATAATAATAACAATAGCATTGCAAATATTAAAGCAGTAAATATTAAGATTAAGATAAAATAATTTAAAATAATTAAAATAGATAATTGATATATTAAAAATAAGGGAATGATTTTTGAGTACATTATAAAAAAAATGAATTATTTGATATAATCACAAAAATTTATAATGAACACTTTAAATTTTAATGCCTTCTACCAGAATCGAACTGGTGACCTTCCGCTTACTAGGCGGACGCTCTGCCAACTGAGCCAAGAAGGCATATTTCCAATCTCCATATAATTTTATTAAATATAATCAATTATCAATCCTTGCAGGAATTATGTATATTATTTATTAACTTTTTTAATTTGAATTTAGTCCCAAAATCTTTCCTCCTATTTATATATAATAATATATGCCTCAAATATCTAATTCTTTCCCTCTACATCATTTTTCTCTCACATTATTATCAATTCTTAACATTTTTTTCATCCTTTCAATATTTATACTTGTCCTATTATAAAATTATAGAAATTACATTCATAGATATTTATTAATAATTTTGTACCTTATATTTTTATAATTATTTATATAATAGTGGATGAATTTTTTGAATAATAATTGTTTAGAGTCACAAACGTTTCGTTTCAATTATTAATTGTTATTTTTTACTAGATTTCAACACTATTTTCAACTCGAACATTCTACAATTTTTATTCAACTAATTCCATTTTCAAGATTCATTACTTTTCTTAACCTCACCAATTATAATTCAAATTATTATCAACGACATTGAACTTTTGATAGTTTTGGTATTGGTGTCCCTCGAAGATAATCTCTCTTCCTTTATTTAAGCATGTATTTGGGACCCCAATATGAAACTTTATGGGGGATATTAAGGGAATCTAAAATTGAAAAGAAAATATTATTTCGATAAATTCAGAGTTTTGACCAACTTTGCAAAGTAAAAATGTTACTAGGCTTTCAATTAAATTATTTTATAGCTTAAAATTTATATTCTTTTTGTATATTTAGAGATAGAGCAATATTTCAGAGAACCAATCAATTGATAGAATACAAATCAATAATGAATTCTATTATATAAAACTTTATACAGTGTGAATAAATTCCAATCAAAAGATAGTATATATTTGTGTTATGAATATCAATGTAATATTAATGTATGATTGATATTTTCAATAAGTATTATGTATTGCAACACATTTCTAATAAATATTGGTTCCATTTTAAGATAATCAACTAAAAATGATATAACATTAATTAATAAATAAAAAATATTTAAATTAATATTATATTATTTGAGTCAAAATAATGAAAATTGTAATAATAAATCACAATAAATAACAAATATATTATATTTGTAATAACACTATCATAAAATATAAATAATTCCATTTAAAATAATAATTAAAGTGCCCCAAAATAAAAATAATATCATAAGTCCATATCCAGCAATAATTAATAAAACTAATGTAATGGCACAATTGAAGAATTAGATCTATAATGTGCATTTTTTACATTTGTTAAATTTAATGATCTAGATGAAGTTATTTAATGTTTGGGGTAATATTAATGATATTAAATCTATAACTTGATTATACCTAAGTATATTATTAATGTACAAATTATATGTATAAATTTAAATCAATTCTTATGAAGCTAACAATATTAAAAACTATACCAGTAATATCAAAAATTACATTAATTGATTCAATTTTGTATTATTCAAATTACAAATTATGGATCGGAAATCAGAAATGAAATTTGAAAAATGCGCAACATTCAAACAAACAATTCTTGGTAATATATTTTTACAATATAATAAAATCAAATAAAATTTAAAAGTTACCTAATTCTCTGAATAAAATTCCCAATTATTAACCAATTCCCTTGAAGCTTTTATGGTTGTCTAATAATTATATATCCAAACTCAATTTTAAATATCTCTAAACTATTTCAATAAGCAATAACAGTATGCAAATTCTCAAAAAAAGGTCTAAAAAATCAATTATTATCCATTAAATTAATATGATTGATCAAATGAATGTATCTTATTTTTATCTTAAGTTTTAAAAATAGATTTTTTATGATCCGTTAATTGTCCATTTTCAGATTAAAATTGACTTAACTTTCTCTAATTAGTTGCATAAACTTAAATTTCTAAATTGAGGAATTTTTTAAAATTTCGCTAAATTATTAGTGGAACTTGGGTGTTATGTGAAAACTGATTGGAATTTTAGAGAGTATTGACTATTATTATTATTATTATTATTATTATTAAGCGTATTGTAGATGAGTATGTATTGTGTGGTATTGATTTGATAGTTTTGGTGCTAAGATTTTAATCCGCAGTTTTTGAGAGGATAATTTTTGCCAATGAGAAAAAACTAGAACCTATCAATATTTATACATTTAATCAATAAATTACTTCATTAAACATGAATAATTTGGTCACTGCCAAACCTAATTAGCCCCAATTTCCGTTGATTGGACGATTTTGGGTAAGATATATAAGGAATGAATCATTCAGACTCAATCAGTTTTGATCAATTATTTACTCACTTTGTTTCTTATTTTTTCAATTTTAATTAATTCAGAAATTTTATTGTTTAATTTTTATTATTTAATTGAATATCTTAATTCGTTTTGATTATTCAAGAGTATTATGAAACTTTTCAAAAGCTTATTATCACTTCCGCTGTGGGCGATTTTCGTTTCTGCAAGTTTAATATCAAGTGGTAGTGATAACTCCTGTTCCAATTCAGATCCTTCTATTTCTGTTTCTTCATTTAAAGTTCAAATTAATGATAATAATATTCAGCTTGATTTAAACGCTGATGTCCAAAAGCCTATCACTGGAGGCAATGCAAATCTTGAAATATCCTTTGGTGGTATTAGCGTTCCTAGTATACCTATTCCAATATGTGATTTATCCACTTCCGGTTGTCCTATTCAGCCTGGTCAATACAAACATCCAAACAGATTGACATACCTTCACAACTATCTCAACTTAATAGCGTCTTGCAACAAGTACCAGGTTTGGGCTTGGAATTCAAATTAACTTTTACCGACGTGAATAATTTGCAATTAGGATGTACTGAAACCTCTATTGGTAACCCTATCAACACGCAAGCACCTGCTATTTCTTATGCTTCGTACGTGTTTGTAGCTGGTTCTGTCGGATTGAGCTTGTTGACTGGTTTGGGTAATTTGGGATTACACAGTGCTCATGCTAGACCTGGCTGCACTCCATCCTTATTCGATACAGTTATGGTGCTACAAGGTTTCGCTATTAATGGTATGTTAAGCGTTAAGTATCCTTCAGTTTATTCTGGCTGGACATCGAATTTTGGCTGGATTATGGGTGCTATCAACATCCCCAGAGTTTCTAGCGCTTTAGACAAATGGATTCCTGACCAATATCAAACTAAAATCAATGTTCCAGGCTCAAATGCTCTAACTGGCCAACTCACTCGAAGAGCCTCGATCACCAATTTCCAATGGAGCGATTTGCTGAATGCTAGCCCTGACACCGATGTGGGTATTTCTAAATATGCTAAACTGATCAAAGTCAAGCCTGAACAGTATTTCTTAACAATTGTCATTATCTTTTTAATTTTATTCGCATGTATTACAGCGTTATGTCTTCTCTTGAGATTGATTTTGGAACTCCTTAGTATGTATAAACCCAAATTATTCACTGTACTTAGGGATCATTTCGCGTTGTACTACCTTGGTAATTTATTGCGTGTCTTCTTACTTGGATACTGCGTAATAGTAATGGCTGCCCTTTACCAGTTAACTTTGAACGGATACTGGCCAGTAACTGTGATTGCTGCCATTACACTTGGTGTGTTCTGTATTGGTTTAATGGGTTTTGTATCATTTAAAATTTTGAGAGCTGGTCCCAACAGATTATTCACCGAACCTAAATTTAAATACTCTCTAGGACCTCTCTACACAGACTATAGAACTTCTTTATATGCTTTCTTTGTTCCTAATCTCATTTATTTGATTATTCGTGCCGTAGCAGTTGGTTTGTTAGGTAGATATGTCTGGGTGCAATTAATCTTATTAGTAGTTAATGAAATTGTTTACTTCATCATGATATTGGTTGCTAGACCCTACGCCTTGAGAATTGCTAACGGATTGAATGTGTTCATTAGTATTTTGAAGATCGTTAATTTGGCTTTGATTTTCTTCTTTATCCAATCCATTTCCCTGCCCAGTCTTGCTACACAGATTATTGGTATTGTATTGATTGTTCTAAATGTCCTTCAAATTGCAGCTTTACTCATTGTAATGATCTGGTCTCTTGTTCACACCTGTAAGAGGTTAATCAAAGGAGATGGTAAATCCGATCAAGTTCCCATCAATCGCAACTCTGGCAACTTTTCCAACAGAGGACCCAAGTCTTCCATGTCCGATTCCGACTATTATAATGTCCCCAATTCTGCCAGATCTCCCAATTCTCTCATCAACTCTGCCTATCCTAACAACCAACTTGGATCTGCCAATTCGGAATATGCCTACGAGCCATCCAGTCAAAATCTACGAAACTCATATTACGTCACAGAGGAAACAAGCTTCCTAGACCGTCGCGAAGATCCTTACTACCGTCCCAAGCTTCCATGGATTAACCGTCCCAACCCCTCATCTCAGCAGCATCTCCCCTCGGACGCCGAATCGTACACGGATAGCTACCGCATGAGCCGCACAAACAAACCCTTCAACAACCAGAGTGTACACACTCCCACTCATCTCTAAAACATTTCATCGCTTAGTATATATTATTTTTATTATTAATAAAATAGGTTTTTTTAATTTATTAATTATCAATATAATCTTAGTATATTTAGTGTTTTATCATTAATATTTGATCCCCCTAATATTATCGTTATCTCGCTTCACTTAACTTTAATACCAATATCATAGTTATCAACCAATTGATAATTAATATATTTCTTTGATTTAAAACAGAAAATTGATTGATAATATTACTTTCATATCTCTTTAATATTAGAATCATTTTCATTTATCAGTATAAATTCATACATATTTAAAATGTATTAAATTATTAAATTAAAATATCAATAATTTATTTTTGTTGAATGTATTATTGAAACTATATAATTTATCATTGAATGAAAAATTCTGTATGGAATCAACTCATATTATTTATATTGGATGTAATGTGATTTTAGACCATAGTTTAAAATTATTAAATTTTATAATAATTAGGTGAATCAAATATAATTATAAACTACTAAGTATTCATACTTTGGTTAAAATATTAATACTTAGGTCTAAAAAATCAATAATAAAGTACTATTAAATATTGAAAATAGTAATAAAAAATAAATTTGATTGACTGAATTAAAAATAATAATAAATTATATTGTAATTAAAAATATAATAAAATTTAGTTCATAACATTTGATCAAATTGAAAGTGTTAAATAATTCAAAAATAATAAATAGTCATTTGTTACCAGTTTCCTTACTATCTTGGTATTTTGCGGTATTTTTATATGATTGAGATTGTAAGTAGTATTTTATTCACTAATATATGAACTTTTAATATAAAAGTCAAAAGTTGAATAATCTTTTACTTATTTAATTTTTAGTTGAATTAGCTACGAATGCACTGATAGCCCTAAAAAACCATTAATAATCAATTTCAAATTATATAAGATAAAACTTACAAGTAAAGATAAACGAAAACACCTAAAATAAACCCAAACATTTTTATCATATACTCAGTCCTGTATTGAACAACCTTATGGAATACTCGAGTGGGGTCATACTTGTGCTGTTGTGTGAACAATTTGTAAAAGTTGTAACCGGCAAGGGGTAGGATTAAGAAAATAGCTACAAAACTGCCGGTAAATAGTGAGATTAGTAAGAATATTCCAGTGATGACAAGTTCTGGAATGACAAGCTAAATTGAGCCAAGTTAGCAAAGTTAGGGATACAGAAGCTAGAGAGAATTACTTGGTTCAAAGTTTTACAGCCATCAATAGGGTTAATATAATCCGATTCTAAATCGGATATGTTCATCAACTATATCAGTGTTAGTATTATATCATAACTCATAATATAATAAATTACTTGATACAAAGATAAGAAAAAAGCTACCAAATCCAATACTAACAGAATAATGTATGTAACACCTAAACTCATTTTATATTGTTTTTTAGTTACAATTTAAATATTGTAAACTTATATAATTTCAATGTTGGTTTTGGATGACGAATTGCATTGAAGATTTAATAATTCTGAGCATTGGAATAGTCACTAAATTTTAAATTATGGGACCATAGTTGTGGATTTTTTAGTTTGATAAATTAATTGTTGGGTGGTTAATTTTTGATGGATGAGAAATTATAAATTGGAGCCTCAATTGGAAATTGAGAGATTTTGATTTGATAGCAAATAATAAGTAGCTTTAGCAGATATCTTTTATTATGAATAATTTCAATAACCTCATTAATTTTTTTACAATATATATAAATAGATGATTTGTAATAGTCCTATATTGAAAGTTATGATTAAAATTCTAATTTACAAATTAGATATAAATCCATTATTTTAAAGGCCAAATATTGATATAGTTCTCAAAATATTAGATATTGAGATTTAAAAATAGTACAATAAAGAGATAATAGAATTCTGCAATAAATATATAAAATAAGTCTGGATATGATTATAGGAATTACTCACATGATCGATTGACTATTTAAATTGTTCGCTTATAAAAAACAAAAGGGAAAAAACTTAAATTGAAAAAAATTATATTAAAAAGTTGAAGCAATAACATATATAGTGTTATTTATGAAATTTGAATAGGGAAAAAGAATATTATGAAATAGTATTAATTGAATTTACCAATTGAAAGTGAGTAATGAATTATTTAGTTATATTGCATTTAATCTTTCCTTGCTCAGTTGGCAGAGCGTCTACCTAATGAGCGGAAGGTCACCAATTTGATTCTGTTAGCAAGTATAACTAATTCTTCCAGAAATTTTTACCATGTTTTGCTTATTATCTTTCATTTTACATATAAATGTTTAATAATATATTATTTTGAATTTTGTGAGATCTGAAATTTCTAAAACTTAATTTTTATTTTCATAAATGCATTTATCGAAATAATTAGTATAAATTTTGAAATAATATTAATTATTAATAATATCTAAACCAAATTGGATATTAGCAATATACAATCAATAATAACTTAAAACAATGTTTTTAAAATATATTACATTATAAGGTTTCTATTAATTGATAAAGCATGTTTTTAATAATTCTTTAAATTTATAAAATTCATAGAATGTAAATAAAGAATAATAGTTTAGAATTTTTTTTTCAATTTTAATCTGACAAATCAACATTTAATATAGTCAAATATAACCTTTATGTATTATATTTTTATTGGAACTTGAATATATAATATTTATCTCATTTAAATATATCAGATTTGGAAATAATTAAACAATTTTATTAAAATATAGGGCTTGGGTGATATATTGATTAAATAATAAATAAAAATATGGTTAAAATTACTTTTATTCTTATAATTAATGGTAGCAGCAATGAATAAGTGACTAATGAGCTGGATATTGTTTTAATTGCTCTTTGTCAAATCCCAATAGGCTAAGTCGTCCTATTAAACCTCCAAGTTGGACTAAGGATTGCATTCCATCCAATGCGAGTTTATGGGTTAATCCAATTTCCTAACCAAAATATTAGATTAAGCTCATATTAATCATATAATAGATTACCTTTAATATCTTCAATTGAGTGCCTTCGTTAATATCGGTTGCATTTTTCACCACTTTGAAGAGTGTTGTAACGATATCTAAACTACTGTAGCCCAAGTTCCACACGTTGGTGAGTTGGTCCACTGCTTCGCGCGTGCGGCCAGCTAAACATTCGTCAACTATCAGGCGAATGAGACCGGGGTGGGGTGAGTCACACACTTTAAACACATTGTCAGGACCGACAAATTGAAAACCGGTATGTGTACTTTGTAAATTGTTCACAGCTTGACGTAAGTCACCTTCCGATGTAAATACGAGGGCGTCTAAACCGTCGGGACTGTATTGAACCTAATTAACAATGAGTCACACATCCAAGAATAAATTAATATAATTACCTTTTCCATTTCACAAATCTCCATCAATCTCTTAACTAACTGCTCATTAGTCAATTTAGAATATCTCAAAATAGCACATCTCGACTGGATAGGTTCAATAATTTTACTAGACAAATTACAAGCAAGCGCAAATCTGGTTGTGCTAGAGTAAATTTCCATAGTACGTCTCAAAGCTTGTTGCGCGGCTGATGTCATACTATCCGCTTCGTCAAGGATAATGATCTTGAACTTGCCGGGAGGCAAGTTGACCTTCTTTTGCGCGAACATTTTAATACGATCGCGAACTACGTCGATACCTCTGTAGCAAATATTAGAACTTGCATATAACAAATTTAATAATGACAGTTGTTACCTATCATCAGATGCATTCAATTCCAGAACGGCTTCCTTAACCATGTCACCCAACATCTCGTGAGCTAAGCACAAAATGCTGGTGGTTTTACCGATACCTGGAGCTCCCTAATACTTATTAATGCCCAGTCATATAAAAAGACAATAAACATACTGATAAAATCAAATTTGGAAGTGAGCCAGAATTCACCATAATTTTCAATCTTTCAACAGTTTCTTCATTTCCTACAATTTCATCAAGTCTGGTGGGTCTGTACTTTTCAATCCTAGTTGATATTAATATGATATTCAATGAATCATTGTAGATTATTATACCATGGTAATTTGTTATTTTCTTGGGATGCCATCTTTTTGAGTTTATTGTACTGTTAATTTACTTATCTAAACGCGAATTATTCCAACAATATAGTAAGGAAGTTAGAAATCAGTCGATTATGGGATTTAAGGAATTTAAAATAAATTGACCAATCATTATACATTATTACTCGATTGGAATTTCTTTAGATTTATAATTGGATAGTTGTATTATTTATTAAGATTATATTCTTTGAAAATTTTATCAATAAATTTATATATTCAAAAGTTTAGTTTACTTTTTATTTATTGAATTTGTATTTTAATAGTTCATTTAATACCAATTATTCTAATTTGATTAATATAATACTTTAAATAAATTCAATATAATAACTTTAATGATAGAATTAAATAAATATCATTTTAATTAATAAGTATAATATCAAATCGTTCGTCCTTTAATTAAAATATATCTAGTATTACCAATCTATAAATGATTCTACATTTACAAAATTTTAATTTAATCGATTTATTTCAATGTATTATAAATATCAATTTTTTATATATTGATTGCATCTTAGTTGGGTAATGCCTATTTCCCACTTTGAAAGGTTGGCTACTTAAAAAATAATACAAAGATTTATCAATCAGGGTTATGTTGTAATCACTAAATTATCAACATTCTTTCTAATTATCTTTTGAATTATAATACTGTTATATAGTTAAAAATTTTATCTTACAGAATTGTTAGTTATGAAATAATGATTAAGGAAGTTGACTTATTATTATTTATTCTAATTGAATTACATATTGGATGATTTGAATATACAATAAATTTATTCATTTTATTTTTATTATTTTTAAATCGTTTATCTAAAATTTAATATATATATATATCATTTCATATGAAAAGTATCAATCAAAATTGTCATTAAATTTATTTAATTTCAATCAAAAACAATCAGATTCATTTTTAATAATAAAAGAATAGTCCTTTAATGAAAAATATCATATATTGGATCTATACTTACTGAAAATGTGTTATTCATCATTGATATACGGAAAGCGTTTATATATCATGTTCCAGTATATTATATACATATTTTTATAAATTTTAAAATAAATCAATATTATCTAATATATATTATGATTCGTATATAAAATTATCCAAAGATCTCAAAATAAATATATCCAATTCATTATAATTTTTGTATTATCTAAATAAAAATAGGTTCAATGAAATTTATATATGAATTTTTAAAAGTTTAAAATATATAGAAATTTTGTTATTAATTATTGAATTATATACAATCAATGCATATTTCATTATAAATAATCTATAAATTTTAACCTTTGCAAATCCCTGCATCTAAGATTGATTTTTGTAATATCACTTCCCGGAAATTATCAAAGTATTTAGTAAGAATTTGAATTAATTGTATAATGAAATTCTCCTTGCCGTAATAAGAACAAATCTACATTCTGTGACGGAGTAATTTAACAAATCATAAATGTGTAAATAAAATTGAGTAGATCCTAACAAATTTTTATAACAAACTATAGATTTTGGAGAAAAAATTGGAGATTAAAATGATTGTGAGATTATCATATCATAATTAAATAATTTTAATGATTGAGATGACAAATTTAACGACTTTTATCATGTATATAAATAGGAGTTGAAAACTTTAATAAATCATTTTGAGTGTTAAAATTAAAAAGATGACTATTAGATTAGTAAGTCAAGGTCCTCAAACTCTAATCCCTCTCGAAATTGAACAGGGGTGGTATTTGATGCTCAATATGGCTATGATCGCGTTTTCAGCGACTTTCATTGTTCATGCTAACTGCTGGATTAACGCATTGAAGATGTACTTCAAGGAACCAAGGCACTGGGTACATAAATTGCATCTGTTACAGACAGCTTGTGCTGTAGGCTGTCACCTGTGTCGTGTATCGGATTATTTTTGGGTCACAATTGCTACTTTAAGGGTTATTTCAATTATGTAGCCTATTTTATTGGTATTATTTTAATGGATGCTCAAGTTGCTTATAAGTTTCATTGTATTATTAGGGAAGAGACTACGAGGCATCAAAAACTGACTAAGTGGTTTAATATTCTGTTCTATGGATTGTTTATTACAGTTGGCAAAACTGCAATTGCTGTTATTTTAGTCTTTTATATGCAGTCCATGGTTGGAGTAGCTACTTTTTGCCTTGTAGCATTCCCTCCAGAAGTGTTTGCAACCGTATTGTGGGTGGATATATTCACTCATTTGGTCGCTTTTCCAATGACTCTTGCTCTTATTCGTCGCAGGGTCAAAGCTACTAAATTTGTGTCAAAAGCTCCTTTACCTTGCTGGCGGTCTAAACCTGAGAGATTTATGAACGAAATTGGATTAGATGGTGGTATTTGGTATCTTATTATATGTCATATCTTTGTAATTATATTATATGGTTTGGTTTACTTCAATGGAGTAGGGTTTGTGAATCCTGAAGTATTTATCCAAATCAAATGGGCCATCCAAACAAAATGTGTAAGTGTAATGACGCAATACCACTCCAAGAAGTATATATATCCCGACATTCAACCGGAGTTTTTCGGTAGTAAAGACGCAGTACCTGGAAGATTTGCTAAATTGCCTTTCTCAGCTAATGGTTCAAGTATTAACGGTAAGCCAAATCAAAACTCTTACACTATTGGAAGTGAAAGTTGTTCAACTTCGCTCATTAAAGACCAATTCAATTCAGATAATTTAGAAAAGGTTTAATATCTATTCATTATATCAGAATTATTCAATCAAATATCGTATTAATTTATACTTTCATACCACATTGTTCATTGAAATAAATCTACTAAAATAAATTTAGAAATTGGTAATTATTAAGCAAATATGGTTGATATCTAAATAAGTTTGAATATGATATATTACTTATCTCATTTTGTTTAATATAATATTGGTCAATATAGTAGTAAATTGATTTAATTAATTTTACAAATCATTATAATTCTAATAACTTACATATTCTCCCAACAAACAACATCTCATATGAAGCAGCATCTTTTATAATTTATTGCCATAATCCAATTTAATATAATCCTTTTAAAATTTTTTGAATTTTAATATTAGTTTAGGAAAGAAATGGCAAATTTTTTGATTTCTGATTTTTAAAAAATAATGTTGATTTTAAATATTAATTATACATAAAGTATATAAGAGAGTCTATATTTTCAAACCATATATATTCATTTATAGTTATTTTTTCATCAAAAATATTTTGGTTTAACAATTCAAGCTTGATTTAATTTTACTTAAAACATAATTATTAAGATTTTTATTTTATTATTAAAATTTTGCTATAAATTGTCTAAAATCATTTAAGGTTTATAAATAACTTATAAAGATTATATTTTATCTAAAACTACCATTTATTATTAGATTTGTCATTTTAAATTTACATATAATTAGATAATAAATTTCTGTTATTTTTTATATTTTTAATAAAATAAAAAATATATTAACTAAATGATTTTATCTTTGTTAAAGGATTATCTAAACAATTAAATATTATTTATAAAAGTATATTATATATTTTAAAGTTTAAACTTAGGTTAATTAATAAAAATATAAAATAGATACCTTATAATTTAATAAAAGCTTAGAAAAAAATTAAAATAACTATAGCTAAATAAATCTTATTAGAATATTACTAAAAGTAAAGATTTCTATAATAAATTATTATAATTCATATATCTTAGATTTTTTATATAATTCTTTATTTAAAAACAAAACAAAATTTTAGGTTAAGTTTAAATAATCCATTTTATAAATTCAAATAAATAAATATTTTATTGATAAGTAAATATTATTTATTATTATATGTTATGATAATATATAGTTCTCTTGTTTAATACCTAAAGGTAAATTAATTAATTATAAGTTTAATATTATTTTATTAAATAAATAAATTTTTAATTAGTGTTTTTATTATATATTAAAGATACTTATTATTTTACATATTAGTTGCAGATTATATAAAGTTAAACTTATAAAAGACTTTCTATATAAAAGTCTAGGAAAAGCTACTACATCTAGTATATTTATTGGATTATAACTTATATGGCTATAATTGATTTGGATAATTAAAAAATATGCTTATAGGAAAAAAATTGATATAAATAAATCAAATTTGTTTTTAGAAACATTGAATTTCAGTTTTTAATAAAAAACTGTTTTTTTAGATATTAGAATCTTGCTAAGAGTATAATAAAGAGCTATTAATAATAAAAAAGAATATCAATTTTGTATTGTGTAATAATTTCTATAAATTATATATTAATAAACTTATTTAATTTTGATTTTAAAATTTGCTATTATTTAATTTCTATACTAATATATTAATATTTTGAAGTACTATAGAATTACTGTGTTTATAATAATATTAATAATATAATACTTGAACCAAATTTTATTATAATACATTTAATAGCTTTATAATAGCAATTAGAATCTATTTTAGTAAATCACAGTTGTGTCTTTAACCAATAAATTCAAAATTTCATCTTCCAAACTTATTAGATTTAAATTCATAAAATTATACAATAGTATATAATAATTTACATCGTCGATAGTCCCACTATTATTGGGTTTTTATCTTGTATCAATACATTTTAGCATCAAATTAGAATTTATCTATTAGAGATAGCACCATATATACTCAACTTGAATATATATTGGCACAGAAGCTATTGTATCTATCCAAAAATTGGAACTGAAACAATAATATTATATTGTCTATTTCTGAAAATATTCTAAAACTGTATTTAAAAAATCATTCCAATTTAAATATTAAAAAAGCAAATTAAGTCCTACAAGTTGGAATACTTTGAGATATGTAAAAATGATTGAATATATTGAAATTCCAATTTTAAAATTATCTATGCATTCTATTCTGGTTAGTTATGAATATTTTAAATCTATCCAATTGTCGAAATGAGACAGTAAATTGTTAATTATAAATCAAAAGTTTTTTCATTCACTCTTACAGGATATTATGATTATATAATTTGTCCTTATAGTAGTTGGTAATAAAGCCAAGTGCATCAAGATTTTTTAATCAATAGTCTACAAAACAATATTAAAATTAGTTAATAATTGTTAATTCTATCCTAAATATATTATATTAATTGAGTTTGACCAATATTGTTTAAGTATCAAATTGGGAATAGCTTATATAAGATAAAGAATTTATCAAATTTGAAAATTTATCCAATTAAACAATTTTTTAGTATGAAAAAGCTTTAAACTTTGTCTAGGAACTCTTTGTTGAAATTATCACCAACACTCGAATCTAATGAATTTCCACCGTGAATAATGTAAGAATAGGAATTGTTAATGGATGTGCTACCATCGCTCGAATCGTCAGCTGAAAGTGCCAAGTTGGCAAGCCTTAATGATACTTTAACTTTTCTATCGAGAGCTACTTGCCTTGGATTGAGAGCAATATATGTCTTGTAGTGGTATTGCATCATTACACTTACACATTTTGTTTGGATGGCCCATTTGATTTGGATAAATACTTCAGGATTCACAAACCCTACTCCATTGAAGTAAACCAAACCATATAATATAATTACAAAGATATGACATATAATAAGATACCAAATACCACCATCTAATCCAATTTCGTTCATAAATCTCTCAGGTTTAGACCGCCAGCAAGGTAAAGGAGCTTTTGACACAAATTTAGTAGCTTTGACCCTGCGACGAATAAGAGCAAGAGTCATTGGAAAAGCGACCAAATGAGTGAATATATCCACCCACAATACGGTTGCAAACACTTCTGGAGGGAATGCTACAAGGCAAAAAGTAGCTACTCCAACCATGGACTGCATATAAAAGACTAAAATAACAGCAATTGCAGTTTTGCCAACTGTAATAAACAATCCATAGAACAGAATATTAAACCACTTAGTCAGTTTTTGATGCCTCGTAGTCTCTTCCCTAATAATACAATGAAACTTATAAGCAACTTGAGCATCCATTAAAATAATACCAATAAAATAGGCTACATAATTGAAATAACCCTTAAAGTAGCAATCTGTGACCCAAAAATAATCCGATACACGACACAGGTGACAGCCTACAGCACAAGCTGTCTGTAACAGATGCAATTTATGTACCCAGTGCCTTGGTTCCTTGAAGTACATCTTCAATGCGTTAATCCAGCAGTTAGCATGAACAATGAAAGTCGCTGAAAACGCGATCATAGCCATATTGAGCATCAAATACCACCCCTGTTCAATTTCGAGAGGGATTAGAGTTTGAGGACCTTGACTTACTAATCTAATAGTCATATTTTCTCAACTTTAACACCTCAAAAAAATCTTTAATAAGATACTAGTCTTGTATTTATATAAGTTTTTGAAATCGAAGATTTTATCACAAATCACGATGTTAACAGGTACCTTCAAATTCTATTTCATAAAAATTTGCCCCTAGTTCATAATTAGTCAAATTAGTTTGTTAATGGTTTATTATTTGTTATTTGTTATTTAGAATTGAATAATAATAATTAATAGTTTAGTATCAAATAAATATAAATTGTTTAATAAGAAACTTTGTATATCATTTGAAAAATATTTGTTATATTACTATTTTTTATACTTAATAGAATTTATCAAATTAATATTATACCATTAATGGGTGTTAGTATTTGGATTTATCAAGTCTGAATTCAAAAGGGGGTACATATCAGACATTAATTAATAATAATTTAAATGTTATAAGCTATTATTAACCTCTTAAAATTATTTAATAAATATATTTTTGATTTTAAATCACTATTATTACATATAAATATTAATACCCTATATTTTAAATTTATATCAACGAATTACAAAGTGCTAACAATTGTATTCATATTTGATATCTTACTATTAAATCTAAAAAAGTCTCAAATTATATAATATTCTAGTACTCTAAATTAAATATTGCAGCTCTCCTTACCGATCATTTATGGATAATAGGTGATATCATTAATTGTTTGCCTCTAAACATAGAACTTGAAAAAGTTAGTGTTAAATAAAAAATTAAAAAATTATTAGAACTTTCAATAAACTAATGAAATAAATTTATTATTTCTAATACATATATAATTGTAATTTTTAAAAGAATTAATATTTGATCAAAGTATTTAAATTGAATATATTGAAAATGTTCAAATAACATTTTTATCTCCCTAAAATTAAAAGATTTGTGCATTATTTATTAATAAATAATGCACAAATAAAATTATAATCACAAATATATCTATGAACTAATTAACTTTGATCATTGTAAGCTTTTGAATCCATATAATTCTCTGCTTTTAATTACTGCAATATTATTAATTTTGGATTTATAATCTACAGAAATTAATATTGTGATTATTTAATTGATATAAATAATTATATGATGTTATACATTACAAAATATTAATAAACATCATCAGATCATAATATTCGAGTGGCTGAGCAAATACTCTGAGACTAATTATATATAAAATATTAGAAAAAGTACGAATAAAATATGAATGATGAAAATATTTTTTGAAATTATAAAGACCTATTTTATGATTTAAATAATATTTTTCTTTGGATATTGGGATAATTAATTTATTTTAATTTATATGAAATAAATTAATTCTTTATTATACATTCAATGTTCTTTTAAATATATAAATACCGTTGTTGCTATTCCAAAAGAAATAAAATCTGAAATTAATTAAATGATCTGACACTAGTAAAATTTTAAAACTATTTATTAATCACTTCATAAAAAAATTTAAAATAAATATCCTTATTAGTCTTTAAGGTATATTAAAATTATAATATTGAAATTAAATTTATTTTTAAATTTGTTCAAATATTGATATAATGCAGTTTGAAAATGTTAATCAATTTTGATTCAAACTATTAATAAAAAAATATTAATTATATGACTATTATTCAATATTTAGTTCCAAATTTGTTTTAAAGAATTAATATTATTGAAAAATTTATAGTTCTTTAGAGCAACAAATAGGTATAATATATTTCTTGATTAATTGATAGTTGATTATAAAGATTTAAACTGTATAATATATATATATATATAATTTTTTTAAAAACTCTCTTGTAAATCAAATTATAATGATTAATAATTATACAATGATTCTAAATATGTTGATATTGAGTGATTTACTATAATATAACTTAAAGAGATAAATAGTTCATCCAAAACTTTTTAAAAATAATAATTTTTAATTTTTGAACTTAACAGGAAGTGTCTTAATTATTTAATTTTTATATTCTAACCAAAAACCTACACAAACCATGATATTATTGATTATTAGATTATTAAAGCATTAACCTTAAAGTATCAATTATATCCTTTATGCTGCTCAAAAAATAATTAGCCAGATACTATGATAATTTAATGAGTAAATACTTGCCAAGACATGAGTAATTCAGGTCATACTCAATTGATAATATATAATATATAATACTTTTATCTTCATAACAGTTTAATAAATGTATGAAAATATGAATTAAATTTTAAATTTTATCAATATATATTTGAAAGAGTTTAAATTATACATATAATGATTACATAATTTTTCATTCAGGAGGAGGATGTAGAGCAGAGTAATATCCATTTCTACATTTGTAATATAAATTCTTAACACCTTCTATATACCGTTCATGAACTTGAGCTACAAATTAATCAGAGGGATTACCATTCTGTTCAAAATGCACAGGGTTTCCAACTACAAAATAAATCAATAGTTATAAAGTCAAATGTCAGTTAATTTGGTAACATTATCCACTATCGTTATGCTATAAGTATAAGTAAAAGGACCCCAACTCTTGATTAAAAATCCTCTAACATAAAAAACTATAATTCCAACTCCAAATCTTTCAAAAAATACTTTTTGAATTGGGTGTAAAAAGTGTTTGGCAGTTTGAGATAATGTCTATGTGTTTAATTCGCCAAATCCTATCGCAAGTACTAATTAAGCTCAATACATTATTTAGTTAGATGATTATAATATCATTGAATTATTATATTCTGATTGAATTGCAAGTTTAATGTACCCCAACCAATGCTTCACTAATTTTTTCTCCAGTATGCAAAGTTTCAGCTCCTCCACCTACTATCCCAAACCAATATCTATAGCTAGTGGAAACCAGAAGTTAAAGCTCACATTTAATAATGTAATTTCAATATCAAGATATATTTTTTGAAATTCGGAATTCACACCACCAAGGGTACTTTGAGGTCCTTCAGCAATCAATCCAAATATACATTTCTTAGTGGGATCAAGCTGAGCATCATGTACCAAATCCATGTTCAAATTATTCCTTATATATTGAAATAGTGGAAGTTTATAGGTCCAAGAAATTTCATAACCTCAAATTTAATTTAAATGTGTCCAGTAAACATGTAGGAAATTTGGTAGCATTCATATCCAATTCATGGGGAATAGTACAAGGAATAGGGTGGTGAATACACTTTCAAATAGGAATAAATTTATTCAAAGTGAACTTGAAAATTTTATTAATTTCCGATTTTTATCATCAATATTCAATTTATTTATTTTTTAAAAAAATGAAATTAAAAAATAAAAGGACTGAAAAATTTTACTTCATTTGTTGTTTTATATGCCAAAATTTTAATAATTAAACTTGATTATAATAATAAAAGTTAATAAAGGGTTATCATATCAATGTACTTAACTAATCAAGTCTATTTACACTAAATACTAGCCAAATCAATCATGTGTAAATATCCTTAATATAATAAGGTCAATAATATTTGAAGCATTTAGATATTTTCTTTTGGAATATAGGCAAATTATAAAACCTTATAAAATATATTATTACAATAAAATGGGAAGATGTGGTCGAATTGATTTCATAATTATATAATTAAGTATTCCCAATAGTGAAATTGAAGTTAAATTTAAGGAAAGTTTTACTATTAAAATATTTGGTTATGATGTAAATTTAAAAAAGAACAAATATTATTATCTTTAAAAAAGTTAGTCACAGAAATTGTAATTTAGTTTGAAGATATATGAAAATAAATTTAAATTATGATTTAAGTAAAATATTTTGAATAAACGAATCAAAAACACCAGATTCAAAAATAACTATTTAGCATTTCAATAATGTGTAAATAAAATTATAATATACTTATTATTTTGAAAATAAGGTTACCAATATTTTTCCAGTTCATATCTTGTATTAATAGAATTTTATCCAACATTTTACAATATATCCAATATTTCAAGGAGATTATTAGTTTGATTAAAAAATTGGGATTTTTAGATAAACTAAAATGGAATAGTATAGAGTTTATAATATATAATGCATAAAGAATATTACATAGGCTTAGCATCTACAATAATTATTTTATATAATTGAAGGAATTTTTCAATATTAGTTAGAAAATGTATTTAAAAGTTTTATTTATAATCTTAAATATTTTGTATTTTTAATTTTATCATAATATATTTGATGTGTATATAATAAAAATATTTTATACTTGCACTCAAAACTGTAATTTTTTATAAAGTGATATAATTTCTATCATAAATTTGTTACAAAATTATTGCTACTAATTAGTAGATTAATAAATTATATTATGATAATTTATGACCCAATTTGAAAGATGGTATTATCACAAATATAGCAATATATATTTCAAAATTCCTCACCAAAAATCAGCGTACGTTGTAAATTACTGTATTTCTATATATATACAATTAATAAGTTCAAAAGAATTACATTTATAGATACTCTTAAATTCTTTAATTAAAGATAATATCAAAAAAAGTAATTTGTTTTCATAATTAACATTGTAAAACTTATAAAAATCTCAATTCAGGAATCGGCAAAGGTCCAACATGGTATTTCTCTTTATACTTATCGTAAATCGCTTTCAAACCATCGCAATACTTTTTATGAACTTGGATCACTTCTTCGTTTGAAGGATTGGTATTTTTCTTCACAGAAACTGGTGCACCAACTAAAGTATGTTAATTAGCAATTCAGTATATTTTAGATATAAATACTTACCAACTACTGTGATTTGTTTGTTATATGGGAACATTCCCCAACTACCTTCTTTAAATCCTCTACCATAGAAAAGTGGAAGTCGGAAACCTCCTAGTTTGCATAACTTTTGAAATGTATCATAGTAGTAATTACCAGTTGGGATCCATGCTTTGTAAGCACTGGTTTCACCGAAGCAATAAACAGGGACAAGTTCAGCCCTATTCATATAAGTACAGGTTAGAATATTGTAAAATTAAAATGATTTATATTTACCCAGTTTCAATAGCTACTTTGATAAAGCCATATCTCTTTTCCAGTACTAAATCGGCTATGTGGTCTTGAGCATATAACGATTCCGCACCACCTCCAGGAACCAAGAGGCAACTACTTCCAGGGCCACGTGTGAGTATGTGCTTGATCGACGGTTTAGACACCGAGCAAAAGCCCATACCTAGGGCTATTTCACGATGAATAGGAATCATGAAGTTAGCATTTAAAGTAAGAATAGTAACATCAATTCCTGGAAACATTTCAGCAAACTTTGGATTTGTAGACCTGAAAGTAGCATGACAGCCATAACCCCATATACCGTGAGGGTGATAACCAAATAAATAATTTTTAGAAGGATCGAGTTCTTGTTCTCGAACTAATTGAACATTGAAATACTTTCTAAGGCTCTTGTGCCAAAAACTGTCAAATAACCAAGATATGCGACGTCCTCCTCGTTCATGAATATCGTCGAAATATATGTATATCATGTATGGAATGAGCCATATATAGTTTTTAGGGTATAACATTAGTATTATCAACAAGATACTTGTGAATAGAACGAGGACTGGAAGTCCTCCTGCAACAAACATAGTAAATTTTTCATTGAACTGGTTTTTATATGAGTTCATTTTTATATTGAATCAATTAATAGAAAACAAGATTTCAGTCCCTTCAAACCCCACTCAGTTTATTTATACTAAATTATTGTTTCAAGTTTCAATATAATTGTTAATTTCCATAACTATCAGTCGCAAATTAGGACATAAATTCATGCTTTTCACATGAAAATAAATCATATATATATATTGATTATACGATTTCAAAGGTTTAATAATACAAAATAAAATTTGAATAATTTTAAGAATTTTATAATAGTAAAGATCTATAAAATAATAATTCAAAACAAAATAGGCAACAGGGAATATCAAGTTAAATTTATCTATCCATTATAATTATTTTTAATTTTGTTAATTTCCGTGTATAATTTTTGATTAAAAATTTTGTATTGAATTTTATCCACAAATAGAATAATTTAATAAGGTACTAATAAAATAAAATTATAATAAATAATATTTTACATATTATAAAAACGGTTTTATATTAATTAATAATTTGATTATATATAAGTATAACAAATCAAGTTTTAAAGTCCAACACACAGTAAATATTCAATTGAAAAATCAAATTATTTATTCCAATTTTCACAATAACAGTTTAATCAATTTCAAATTGAGATATTTTAGTGAAATATCATTACCATTGTAATATATCCGATAAATTACAATATTTATAAAATAATATTACCTAAAAAAGAGTATTAAATTTATGTATAAAATAAATTGATAACTAAATCACTTTAATAACATCATAATTTATCATTTTCAAATCGTAGTCTATTACTAAATCTAACTTGAATAAATTTTTTCATGTTTAATTAAATATAGCAATTCATGGAATAAATTTTATAATAAATTGGCTCAACTTTTTTTCATAATAAAGTAAAAATAAAATAGATAGCTTTAATTATCTTGAATCAATTATAAATAGTATTATTGCTTGATATTAAATTTTTATGCAGTAATTTATTAATTAACCCATGAATATATAATAAGCTTCCATTTTGGTATATTATTATTTTTTTCACAGTATGATTTATAAACCCTGGTTCATTATATAGAATTGATATTTACTAAAATTAAAAAATAAAACCTGTATTTGGGATACTCAAAAAACATATATGCTGTTCTATATAATTTATTTTTATAATATTTGGTTAGGTTTTTCAATTTGAAAATATTAAATAAAAATATACTCCTTTCATCAATGTTAATAGATTATGTAATATTGATAAAGTTTATGTTCATATATATTGAAGATTGGATAATTTTCATAATTATTAACCGATATCAATTTCTTTGACGATATTAATTTAATGACTTTGGTATATTATTCTTTTCAAGAACTTTCATAATTATATATTTACTGCTTTAATCAATCAATAACTTTATTAATCAAAGTTGTTTCAAAGATATTATAGTATTGTATTAAATAGTAATGAATAGTATAGCAATTAGTTATAATCATTATTTATATAAATAGTTTTTTAAGGAATTTCAATCAAAACTTATATAACTAAAAACAGTGAAATTTGAAATTTTAATAGAATTCAACAAACAAATTCTATTAAAAATATTATACCATTAATTATAATAAATATCAATTATTGAGAAAAATTTATAGATGGTAATTGGTTTAAAAATGCTTCAAAGTATTTAATTGAAAATTAATTAATTGACTCAAAGCTGAAAGATCCTTATAAAAGACTTTCTTATTTGACTTAAATATATAATCAACCAATAAAATGATATTAAAATCAAGAGATTCATAATAACAAATATATATACCTTAGTGAAAGATGTAACAAAATTTTAATATTTTAATATTTATTTAATATTAATTTTATTAAAAGATAATTAGTAATTTTTTAAAAAATTGGGAATAAATGTATTGTATATTTTATATTTTTTTCTTCTATCAATTTGATCCTCAATTATAGTTAATATAAATTATTATTATTATTATTATCGTCCTATTACAATTAAAAAACTATTGAAGATAGTTGAATCATTGATCATAGTAATTTATTTATTAATAAATAAATGCTTGGGTTAATAGGTGATAACCATTATAGAGAATATTATAAAAAAAACTATTTAAAATCAAATTTTATTTTTAAGTGTAAATATTTACAATATAGTACTCCATCAACTACTTTCAACAAAAGTAAAATATAATAGTAGAACATATTATAGATTTAAAACTATTACTATTATTAATTGATGTGAGAAATATAGAAATAAAAACTTAGATCAAATAAAATAATAACCCTATACCTACAACTAAAATTTTAATAATTTTCCTTAATAAACATGATATAAATTTGTTGCCCTAACCTCAATTTCCACGAGAGATAAATCCCTGCGATTATGATTATTTCAATAAGTTTAAAAATTTTATTCAAATAAAGGAATCTGATCTCATTTTAACTCGTCATTTAATAATAATTGGTATGTTTTTGAAAATTAACTCTAAAAACTATTAAAATGGGTTAAGCAATTACTATTAGTATAAAATTATAATATTGAAAAAGAAGAAAGATATTAATTATTATATTAATATTATTTTTATTATATTATTTTATATTTTATTATAATAAAAATTTAAAATTATTGAACTAAATTTTTTTAAAATACTATGTGTTATTAATACTATTATTAATATAATTAGGAATCAATATTTTGTATTCTATTATTAAATTAAAAATGAAAAATTTATTGTTTAAAGATCTGGTACTTGTATAAATTCACACAATATAGAAATTTTATAAAATATTATATATATATATATATATACCATGAAGAAAAAAATATTAACTTATTATATTAGGGAATTATATGAAAAAAATCTATACACATTAATTATATCTATCTATTGTAAATTATGGTTATATAATATAATTGATTTTTTAATATGCTCAATGACTTTATAATAATCATTATAAAATGAAAAATTAAATAATATTGTAAAAAATAAAAAAATTTTAGATAAATTAATAAAATATTATATTTCATATATATTTAAGTAATTTAAATATTCCAATTTTTAAACAAATTACAGTTAGTTAACTAATAAAAAAACTTTGATATTATATAATTTTATATAGTTTTATGATTTATTAAAGTTTATTATAATTGAAATCTTAAATATCTTTATTTAATATAAATTGAATAAAATTTAATAAAATAATAATTATGTTATAAATTATTAAATGTTTTCTAAAATCCATTTTTTGAGCGCTGAAACTCTAGCATAAACACCAGGTAATTTAGGTCTAGCACAGCCAATACCATAGCTGGTAATACCTACTACGACTTGTTTACCATCTTTCATAATAAATAAAGGACCTCCTGAATCACCTTGGCAAGTGTCCTTTTGACCTTCGGGATAACCAGCACAGATTTGAGTCTCAGTATTGGTCATATTGAGATGAGCGGCAAGGTAATCTTTTTGACAGGTTTCAAAGTTATAGACAGGGAGCTTAACTTCTTGTAAGATAGTGGTAGCAGGACCAGATCCAGTGGAACCCCAACCAATAGCAGTTAATAAAGTGTCATCCTTGTTACCATAGGTACCATCGTCCAATTCGACATCGGTACGCTCACCAGCGGGAGCATCAATCTTCCAAATGGCAACATCGTAACCACTTGAAGTACCCTTGTAACTGGGGTGCTTCAATTTTGATACAACTTTGTAAGTTTTACCTTCCTCTTCCTCGTCTGTTTTTGAAAGATCGTGGCGATGTACTTTGACAGTGCTGACTTCTACGGGATCAGCTGAACAATGGGCAGCGGTAATGACTGTGTTTCCATTCCAAAGTGTACCGCCACAATCATGCTTTCCATTACGTTGAATTGATACAAAGGCGGGGTACTTGAAAGGAGGGTTAACATTGTAACCACCAACAATTCTTGGGGGTGGTACTACTAATCCAGTGCTGGGGTCGACAATTTGGTTAGCAACAGACAAAGACATGATGAATATTATTAATTTGAATTTTTAATTCTTAATCCACGCTTCTAAATCCATATATTTATACTCTATTTCACTTTTAGTTATCCTTAAAAATTCATTAATATTTTAATAATAATTTTGATGCATGCAATTATAACAAGGTTCTCAAAGTCAAATGATCGAATATACATCCATTTAAAAATTTGAATTTTTGATTTTTTTCAATTTGAAATGTTGTAACACTACTTTGGTGTGAATATTGAAAATTAAATCTGTTGGCTGCTTCGGCCCTTTTTTCATTTTAAAAATGTTATATATATTAATAAATTTTAATAAATATATTTAATTATGATAATATACTTATAATAATTTTCTTTGAAGTCAATATTTCTTGAAATTAATAAAATTATTTTAATTATATTAGTTTTCAATATTATTCTGGTATTAGGGATAAAATAATCAATTTCCATTTTTAAAATTATATAATACGTAAAACTGGTATTTGTTTTAATATTTATCCATTAATTAAATCTTGAAATTTTTAAAATTTACATCCGAATAAATTAAATTTTTAATTAATAAAATTAATTGATGAGAGATATATTTAAATATTTGAATATAATTTTTGGTAATTAATGTATATTTGAGTTGAAATGTATAGTATTTTAGTGGTAATTTTTATCTAATTATGGAATTTAAGCTTTTAACTTTGGTAATGGCCAATATTTGTTAACAAATATCAAATACTATACCTTTCAGTACTATATTAATTATATAATGATATTGATCATGTCAAGTAAAAAATATTCAAAGTTGATGAATATGTGAATATAATTTAAGTAACAGTATTTGAAGTTTTTCATAATATATTTAATTATATACAAATATATATTCGAATTCATTAAAATATTATAATTTGAAAAAAATATTTCTTTTATTAACTAATGTTAATATTTTTAAAATTAAAATAAATTTTTATAAATTTATTTCTCTATATTAATATTATTTAATTAATAATTTAAGTCAGAAATATATAGTTAATATTTGAATTACACACTTTTGAAATAATAATTGTTTAATTCCAATACAAGATTAATATTAAATCTCAGAAAAAATAACTAATATTTTAGCTTATTAATTGAATATTAAATAAAGCATAGTAAAAGCTTGATTAAGATTATTCATTTAATATTTTAGTTTAATTTTAAAAGGTCATATTAATTATTTAATAATTGTGGAACTAATAAGATTTTCTGATTTAAAAAAGATCAAAATGTGAATTTGGTTATAAATTATTATTATTATTATATATTTCTCTTATCCAAAAATTTACAAAGTTCAATATGGAATATGCATTAAATATTTCTGAATATCAATTATATATTTTGCAAAATATAAACCTAATTTAATAATAATTATTATTACAATATCTATAAATCTAGTAAATATTCCTTAATTAAAATATATTTGAATTTAATATTATTATTTTTCAAAATTTCTAAATTTAACTCTTGTGCACCCTGGATTAATACTATTATATCTTAATATAATTTATAGAAATATTCATGTGATTAAGGAATGGATAAGTATAAATATATCAAATGATCCGTTTATTATCCTGATTTCTCATATTTAGGTAATACAGTTAATTCAACTAAATATATTTCTCAGAATTAAGAAAATTCGGATGATTAATTTGTAATGTGATATTAAAATTATGATTGAAGTGTTTGTGTTAACTTTTAATCTATCATTTACTTATAATGACTCATCCTTATGCTCGACTTGAATTTACTTATATGGTTATACTATTAATAATTACTATAATTATCAAGTTTGAAAATTCAGAATTTTTTTCATTTCAAAATATTTTTGTAAGTTAATAAAAAAGTTTATATTAATATATTCTTGATTATTCTAATTTTTAATCTAATACAAAAATTAATTAAAATGTTAAATATACATATTAAGCTTATTTATATTTTATTGGTGTTGAATGAATATTTGAAATTAAACGGTATTATTTCGATTAAATTAAATATTGAGTATATCATAATAATATATTAATGAATTTCATATTATCAACAAATTAATACTTAAGTTACTTGTATTTTTACTTAATAAATATATGATTACTCTAAACCAATAATATATTTAATGAAATATCATCATTATGAACTTGAAATAGTGTTAATTCACAACCCTGGAAAGTTTATCAATTTCACATATTTGATCAATCAAATTTTTGTAAAAATTCCATCTATAGTAATAGAAAGGATCAACATTTTCTTGGAATAACAATACTAGCACAAATTATTTAATTTTTTATAATATTCAACTTTCAATATAAATATATATAATACTTAATAGAGTTCATAAAATTTTATATTAAATTATATAATTATGGATATAAAATTTTGTCAATAGATCTTGGTATCCAAAGTATTTAAAATTTTATCACTGTATTAATATTACGATGATAAAAAAGCTGAAATCGCTTTCATTTATTTCAATCAATTAATAATAAGAAATATTTTTATAATATTGAGGCAAATTCTCGAAGCTTTCTCAATCAGCCTATATATTAATATCATAATAAAAGATACATAAATGTAATTAAATGATAATTACAGATAATTGTATTAATTATTATATAACATTAAGGACTGTATTTCTTTCGAAGATAATATAATGATTGCAAACATTTCTAAGATATATTGTTTAAAATTGTAAATAGTCTAAGTTCAATTGAATTTATCTATTATTAAATCAATGGAATACAGAACATTGGTTAAAAGTTGATATTTTGATAATGATATACTATCATGATTATCATTTCAACCTTTTTGAGTCACATGCATGTATAGGATATATTTAATTTAATAATAACCAAATCAAAATTATTCAAATATATCCTTTTTAAAATTTAAGCTTAATGATCTTTTAAAGCCATAATTTATTTTGAAATTTACTTTATATTTTATAAATATTAAAAATAATTAAATTTCATAATAAGTATAATGGACATTTAGAATTCTATTTTTAAGTTATAAAATTTTAATAATTCTTGAAAATATTATATCAAAATTTAATTAATCTAAAAATTTAATATTAAAAATAAACTTAATAATTTAATTAAATATGATTCCTAATATATATAATAAATTAATAAATGGGTAATTTAATATTATTTGATTAATTTATTTAATAATATAGTTAATCACATTTATAAACTTACTATTTTAATCTAATATTGTTATAATTTTATTATTATTGCCAAGAAAATAAATTAACTAAATTTTATTTAATATTAATTTTAGTGCTGTATATAAATATATTTGATAATTAATTTGTCAAAAATACATATATTTTTAATTAATTTTTTAAATAATAAATGAAATAAAATAAAATAACTTATTTGTATGATAAACTTTTTTTGGCTTAGTTATAATTCAGTCACATGATCAATAATAAATAATAAATTTGAGGAATGGTAATCTTTAAAATTAATATCACGCAATCATATACTATGTCTCATTTTTTAGATCAAATGATATAGATTTGATAAAAGTCCAGTACATTTAGATATCTTATCAATGTTTGAACGAAAGACCTACTTGAGGTATAAATTTAATAAAATTATTTTTTAAAGTACACATTTTATATTGTTGAATTCATTTTTCACAAGTATATGCATATAATATATTGGTTATAGCATATAAAAAATTAAATATAAAACACGTTAAAGGCGTCAAAATATATAATAATACAATAACATTAATATATATTAAATACACTTCATTTCAATATTTTAAATAGTTTTCCGATACATCGATTCATTCCACATAGTATATGATTCATAAAGTTTCAAATTTAAAACAAAAAACTCGAAAGTGAATTTAGTTAAATTTAATACAAAAAACTATAAACTTAGATTTATATATATTTAAATTATTTCTACGTATTCATACTTGTCCTTTAATGATATATTTTTAAAATATTATATAATTTTTTAAATAGAATTAATTTATTTAAATCAATTTTCAAATATCACAAATTATACTCTTAATTAAAAAATTATTCAGTTTGAGGATTTAATAAATTATGAGCAGAAAGTGGTTATTAAATAATAAAATGAAATATTATCTCATTCAATTTTCTCATTTTATTATTTTTTATTTAAATGACCAATCTAACCTCAATATTACGTTTTATTAAAATATTTATTTTTATTTGAATACTTTTTAATATTTATAAATTATTTTATTTTTATTTAAAAAATTATAATAAAAATATTATAAAATTTTTAATAATTTTTTTATATTGTTTATTTAATACTAATAAAATTAAATAAATAAATAAATAAATGAAAATTAGACATTAGCTAAGATCCAGTCTTTAAGAGCTGAAACTCTAGCATAAACACCTGGCAATCTAGGTCTAGCACAGCCAATACCATAACTAGTTAAACCAACCAAAACTTGTTTTTTACCCTTCATGACAAATAAGGGACCTCCAGAGTCACCTTGGCAGGTATCTCTTTGGCCTTCTGGGTAACCGGCACAGATTTGAGTGTTAGCATTAGTCATATTGAGATTGGCAGCTTGGTAATCCTTTTGGCATGTTTCAAAGTTGTAGACTGGGAGCTTGACTTCTTGTAAGATAGTGGTAGCAGGACCAGATCCAGTGGAACCCCAACCAATAGCAGTTAATAAAGTGTCATCCTTGTTACCATAGGTACCATCGTCCAATTCGACATCCGTACGCTTACCAGCGGGAGCATCAATTTTCCAGATAGCGACATCATAACCATCTTCTGTAGTCTTGTAGTTGGGATGGACTTTCTTAGACAACACTTTGTATGTCTTACCCTTTTCTTGTTTATCAGTCTTAGACAAATCATGTCGATGAACCTTAATGGTACTAACGCTCACAGGGTTTTGGGAGCAGTGAGCAGCGGTAATGACAGTGTTACCATTCCAAAGTGTGCCACCACAGTCGTGTCTTCCACTGCGCTGGATAGAAACAAAGGCGGGATATTTGAAAGCAGGGGACACGTTGTAACCACCAACGATTCTGGGGGGAGGAACTACCAAACCGGTGGTAGGATCGACTACAGTATTGACTCCAGTTAGTGACATAGTTGAATTTGTATTATAATATTTTGATTTACAAGTTTGTAATATTTTTTGTATTTATACTTTATTGTAAAGTTTAATATTCATTATCATATCATCAATCAAACTGGTTATTCATTTGATATAATTAACCTAAATTCAGATGTACATCAAATAATTCAAAAGATCCATATTTAATCAATTTTTATTAAATTTTTAATTTAATTGTGATATTAGTACATTCTTTTGAGAATTAATTTAATAATCCTCAAGTATAATTGTTTTAAAAAAAATTAATTTTAAATAATATTCAATTAAATTAAATAAATAATTAAAATTAATTAAATATTACATTGAATAACAAAAAAAAATATATAGGTTATTAATTATAATATTATCAATAAAATGATATTTTATTATATACACAATTATCTAAAATTAAAATTACTTGAAATCACATTTTTTTTATATTATGACTAAAATTTTCTTTTAATAATTTATTTTTTAATTATTAAATTTATAATAAATATTATATGAGAATTTAATTTTCGGTTATTATATTTAAAAGATAATTTTAAAATACTATTTTGCCATCGTGACTATATCACTCAACTATTTAATCATATGTAAATAAAAAGTGTTAATCAAGTTAAGGATAGCAGATTAGGAATGTTTTCTTATTTGTTTTATAGTGTATATATTTAATAGTATTTATTATTTAATGAAGCCATATTTGTCAATAGATTTATAAATAATATTATAATTATAAATAATTTTAGTTCAACTTGGGATAGTGGTAACAATTTCTAAAAACTTCGGTTTTACATATTAAAGAGCTTTACTATTTGAGTTATAATTTCAATTAGTAATTGATTATTTTAAATATTACCGAAATATATAATCAGAAATACTTGATATTTATTTTTAGATATAACTATGGCAGTTGGTACTTAAAATTGAATAATATTTTCCTGTCTAGTAAAAGAAAACATTAATATTTATTTTAAAAAATTTTATATTTGTTTATTATCTTTTATAATACCTTTTTAGAATATTATAATTTTGAAATAATTCAATTTTATTCAGATAGCATATTTCATTATTTTGGATAATATGTACATTATATAAAAAATTACAAGTTGATAACAATATTTCATATATTTATATCGTATTAATGTATATTCATAAACATTATAATGTCTCAATAACTAAAAATTGTTTTATAAATTCTAAAAATTTTAATATTGATATACAAATAAAAATCAAATATGCTTGAATTTATGTATTTAGGTAGTATAATTTAAATTCAATATATAACTGTTAAAATTCTGGTTCAATGATAAAGGATTGTAAATAACAAAAAATAATCAATTTTCTTAAAATTGATTATTTTTATCAAAGTCATAGTAATTAATATATAGTACTATATTGTCTATATTTACATAAAAGTAATATTTAATTTAAACATTTTGGAGATGAAATTTTGAATATAATTTTATGAATGTATATTGGATATATCAAAATTATCAAAAAAAAATCAGTAAATTTTGCTAAGCTATTAATGAAAATATACAGGTTATTTTTGTGCAAATCAATTTGTTAAATTGAATTTAACATATAGATTGGTAAATTTGAATTTAATGAAAAATATACATTAATTCTGTAATCGAATGATTCTGCCCATCCTCCTGCACCTCAGCTCTGAATAAAATTAATTTAATTATTGTCATAACCTATAACATTTTTGAAATATATATTTTGGAATGTTATATATCTTTTTTTGGTAATAAACTTTATATTATTTTACCCAAGCTTACGAATTAGTTTTCATAAACTTGAATCATATAATTTTCTTATTATTTATAAGACATAAACAATGTAATTGAAATTTGTTGTTTTAATTGATTTTATTTTGAATTTTTTGTTCATATTCTAGATTTATCTATGGTTAATAATATTGAATCCATATGTTTTGCTAATTACAATTTCAATCTAGCTGATATTTTGAAAATTTGTGTCACTTTCATTCTGAATTATTAATTTTTCAATTAATATTATATGCAATGATTTTTATAGGTTTTATTAACTTCTGTATGTAAGTTCTATAATGTTCTCAAAGAATATAAAAGCTTATATGAAAAAGCACTTACTTGCACTTTAATTCTTAATCGTTTTTTGGATAAATTTCATATATTAAAGTTGATTTTTTATATATAATCCATAATACTTGATTTCTGCAAAATATTTGTTATTGAGTTAGAAAACTATATACATTAAATTTCAAATATTGGCCAATATCTTCCTTGATAATTAATTATTATTTTATTATAGAGTTAATATAAAAAACCTGTATAAACCTATTTTTAGATCAATCAATTGAGAATCCATTTATATTATCTTAATTAAATATAATATTTAAACAGATAATTATTTTATATAATATTAAAAATATGTATATCTAGTAAATTTATTTAATACAAATACTATTACCTTAAAATTTAAATAATAGGAGTTTTTTTCTGATTGAAAAAAAAACAATTTAATATATTATATAAAATTATTTACTCTTTTGTATTATTAATAACTTTTTGCTATACTTCTAATAAACTTTTAATATCTAAAAAATAATTTTTCTATTAAAGACTCAAATTTAATAATTTACAAACTAATTAAACTTTTTTATAAAGATTTTTTTTGTAAGCTAATTTTTTAATTATTTGAAATAAATATATTAAACTATATTATATTATAGGTAATATATCAAATATATTGGTTTTTCTATTTATTTTTAATTAAAAATCTTTTTATAACTTTAATTTTATATATTTTATAATTTATATCAAAAATAATAAGTGATTTTAAATTATATAAAATATATTAATTAATAATAGTTT
>JNEM01009214.1:0-39025 GCA_000697335.1 Conidiobolus incongruus B7586
ATTAAAGATTTTTGATTTTTTAATTTAATAAATTAAAACTTGTATTTTATATAGTTCCTTTAAATAATTATAAATCTTTTTATCAAATATTTTGAATATATTGAAATAATAGCTAATTAAGCATAAATACTCTTAATTAAATAATAGAATATATATTTTCAAATTAAAAAATGATCAAGTTTATTTTCCTCTTAATATATTTCCCAAAGTATTTTATAATAAAATGAATTAATTATTATCATAAAAAAATATTCTTTAAATTTCATGTTATATTCTATTATTATCAACTATAATTATATATATTTCCTTATATTTATTTATCTTATATATTAATAATATAATTAAGTTTTTAGAAAGAATATTTATTTAAAAAAAATCATAATTCCAAAATATCAAAAAAATTTCAATATAAATTTTTATTAAAATTGCATTTTTATTTTAAATATATATTTAATAATTTATAAAAAATTTTTAAAAAATTCGGATTGAAAATAAATTAATATAATAAAATTAAATTCATATATCATTTATTTAATTTTAAGACATATTGTAATCGATTTAAATTTTATTTTATAAAGCTTAATTTATCTAATGCTTTATATAATTATATTTTGATTTCAATATAAATATTGTTTTTCATTGTATAGTAGAATAATATTTGATTTAATAGAGTGATTAAATTAATATATTAAATTTTTTATTATCAAGTGTGTTTTAAATTTATAATATACATAAATAAATGAAATTTACTTAATTTATCATGAATATTATTAATTATATATTTTTAAAATTAAATTTATATCCTTTTTTTATGAGGATATCATATTTAAATTCTCTATTTAAAATAATCTCAATTAGTGTTATGTAGGTGACAAGGTTTAGTTAATAATATGATAAAGAGAATCGTTTATAATAGAAATTATATAAAAATTTAAATCTAGAGTGTAAAAACATTTAATTTTAATGTAACTTATGTTAAATTTATTCACTATGTGAAATTATAAATAATAACTATTACGGAAATTAACTTTATCAAAATAGCTCAAAAAATTTATTGTAAATTGGTTACCAAATCATACCTGAAATGATATAGTTTGTTATCTATACCATTGATCATATATATTTTAATTTATTGCTATTAATTAATATTTTATTCGAGGTATATAAAATTAAAATCAACTATTCATGTATTATATTCCTTGAAATATTAAACTTTAAAATAATTTTTCATTTAAAGATAAAAAAGAAGTTTTCATAATGACTACAGAGCGCTGTATCCTTCGTGAGGGAGCATAAATTCATATTGTGGGAATAGTAAAAATGTTTTCAAGAAGGTCCGAATCAAAATGAATAATTTTAAATATTATTTAGTTTCAAAATAAAATGGTTTTTAAACTCCATTAGTTTAAAATGCATTGTTAATCATTTTAAAAATGAAATATCTTAAAATTAATTTTTAAGATAATTTTCATAGTAATTGATATAATTAAATTTTTAATATTGAGGTTTTTATATAGTGTAGCGAATTAAATTCAATATGAGATTGCCGAATGAATTCTATAATAACAATCAGAAATTATTTGGTAAAGATATATTTAAATGGATAAAAACCTGCCAAATAGAGTTTTATTATATATTTCAAATATTTAATGTCATTATCTAGTAATAATTTGATCAAAGACCCAACTTTGGGAACTATCGTACCTGCTCCAAAAATAGTAGGAGGTTACGACGCTGTTTCCCCTTTAAGTACTCGACATTAAATTCTCTTCAATGAGATAGAGAACAAGGCTGTGGCGGTACTCTATGGAATCAAAACACTCTGATTACTCGGTTAAAGTACATCGTTAAGATACCAATAAAACCGATGCTGAAGAAAATGGTCACACTTACAGGGTATTAAAATGGTTGTGCATCCATAATACAATGGATGTACTCAGGATAATAACGATGCTACTATCTGGAAAATTGATGCTCCTTGGGATTACAATGTAAATGTTGAGTTGGACGATGGTTCTATTGGCAGCACCGACAATACTTTATTAACCGCTATCAGATGGGGCTCGACTGAATCGGGTTCAGATACGACCATATTACATGAGGTGAAAGTGCCAGTATACAATTTTGATCAATGTCACAAAGATTATCAAAATGCTAAATTAAACATACTTAACCTAAAATATCAAATTTGTGCCGACAACACAGACGTTCAGAAGGATACCTATCAAGGTGATTTTACAGACCCCTTGTCCTTGATAAAAAATAGTAAACAAGGTATAGATAGGCTTGACCAATTACGAAATTGGATATACTCGACCTAAGTTACCTGAGATTTATGCCAGGATTTCATCTTTAATTGAATAGATTTTACGAAATTTCTAAGAATTTATGCACTAAAATTTAAAGATAATGGTATTGATTAGGCTGATTAAATTTTTTATTAGATACAAACTTAATGAAATATTTTATATACAGATTTGGTAAAATCTTAGATCATAGTTTGATGTATATTACCTCAATATTTCAATCTAATATCGATTCAACATTATGTATTGGTTTTAATTATTTTATAATCAATTGGAGTTTTAAAGTCATTATATAAATTGAAGTAACCTAAATTTTGCAAAAATATTAATATTAATAGGATTTATATATCAAAGTAAAATTTCACTTTTTTAATTGACTATATAAATCAATTTTACAATATGATTTTAAATATATACTCATTAATTATAATATTTCAAAATTCTTTTTATATTGATATATCTATTTTAAATTATAAATTGGTAAATTTGATTTTGACTAATATCCTCATAACAAATATTTATATATTTCATTTTTTATTGAAATAAATATCAAATTAAATTTACTGTTGAACAATTATGAAAAATATTATTCAAATGTGTTCATAGATATTCGAAGTTGTTATCAGAGTATATTTAATATTAAAATGCTATTATTCATCATTTATTAGGATACATATTTGGGACTAAACATAATTACGGCAAATCAATTCTTTTCATTTAAAACATTTCGAAAAATGAGTTAAGTGTCGTAAATTTGATGATATATTAAACACAATCTGAATTAAATTTATAAAATTTGTAACTGAATTATTTAAAATCACTGCAAAATTATGCTTGAGAATTTTAATTGAATTTATTATATTTAACCCATTCCAATTTCTTGATATGAATAATTTGGCCCTATTTTTCGCCTATTAATATCCGAAAAATTAATCAAATCTTTTTGAGAATTCAACATCAAATTAGATATTATATTTTCCAGAATAATTTCGTGTACATAGTACTAAAATCATTACAGTAATTTTTTTACTATGAGCGACTAACTATACAATGATTACATCTTTCCATATTTCAATTTTTCGTTTGTGGCAACATTAGTAGCTTCAAGATTACTAATATCATTTATTTGCAATATTTATAGTACAAATTTGTTAAATTACTATATAGAACAAAGCATAATAAATTTCATTATACTATCATAAAAAATTAATATTTAAATAAATAATTGTTTGAGTATTATTCAAAATAGACATATTAATAATAAAGCGTTAGAATTTATAAATCTTGAATATGATGGTATAGTATAATAAATATTATTATATAAAATAGAAATAATCAAAATGATTATCAAATATAATGAATATATGAATGAACAATTATCTTCAAGTTGATATTAATTTGAAAAGTTGATGATTGATTGTTATTTTCATAGGAGTTATTTTATTAATGTATAAACAATAAATCAATAACAATGAATATGTATATATAAAATACTTACTACAAATATTCTATTTAAGATTATTTTTTGATGTATAAGTATTATTTAATAATTTGTGAACTACATTAATTATATACTTTAATTAATTTATAAAATTATTGAATGTTATTTTCAAACTATCAATAATATTGCCATATATATAAATTTTATTAATCAAATAATCTAAACTATAAACAGCATATGAAGTTTAAAATTTGATCAGAATTTTTTAATTAAAAATATAATGCAACATATTATATTATTAAAAGAATAATATCAAAATTAATTAATAATTTTATCTTTTTGAATATAATAAATATATAAATTATTATTAATTTTGAAAATTTTTAATTTAATTATATTTTTAAAAAACTAAAAATAAATTGGATTATAATGCACTTTAATAATGAAAAATCAAAATAAAATGTGATCAGATTTTAAAAATTTAAGCAATCAACAAAATATTACAAATATTAAAGATATAAATAAAATAGTTAATTATTTAAATGGTTTGCTTAAGTCTTAATAACTTATATCTCCACTAGTCAACGGTTGAATTTTTTTAATTTTTTTTAAATTAATAATGAATCACAATTTTAGAAATTTAAAATGAAACTAATATTTTATCTAATAATAATTTTACAAAAATATATTTTTAAAACAAAATATCCATTTTCATAATATTGTAACACTATTATATAAAATGATTTAATTGATTTTGGAGCATATAAATTAAAATTTGATAATATGAATAAAGCAATTAATATACACCACTCAATTTTGTAATGCATAATTGATAGACATCAAAATTGAATTGATTATCACTGAAAAATATTTTTAGTATAAATTTGTAAATTTCAAAATTTGTTTTCAATTGTGGATGAAATATAAGTATAACTGATTGATTTAGAATAATGGTTGACGCACGAGTTCGAAAAAAAACTAATGCTTAATTAATTTTTAAAATATATTTAAACCGATAATAGGCTGGTAATTACTATATTATTTCCTTTAAATTAATAATAATGTCATCATCTGGTAATAGTTTGATCAAAGACCCAACTTCAGGATCTGTTGTACCTCCACCAAGAATAGTAGGAGGTTACGATGTTGATCCCCCTTTCAAGTACCCAGCGTTCGTTTCTCTTCAATGGGATGGAGAACACGACTGTGGTGGTACTTTATGGAATGGGAATACCGTGATTACTGCTGCACATTGCTCTCGAGGCTCTGTGGAAATGAGTACCGTTAAAGTACATCGCCATGACCTGAGTAAAACCGATGAGCAAGAGAAAGGTCACACATATAAGGTATTGAAGAAGATAGTACATCCAAAGTACAATGACAACACTGAAGACGGCTACGATATTGCAATTTGGAAGCTGAACGCTACTAAGGGGTCTCGTACTAAAGTTGAATTGGACGATGGCTCTATCGGGAATAAAGACGGTACTTTATTAAGAGCTATTGGATGGGGTTCGACCGGATCTGGTCCAGCAACTTCCATTTTACAAGAAGTGAGAGTGCCAGTGTACAACTTTAAAAGATGCAGAAAAGATTATCAAGCTGCTCAATTGAATATGACCAATCCCCAAACTCAAATTTGTGCAGGTTACCCTGAAGGTCAGAAAGATACTTGTCAAGGTGACTCTGGCGGTCCCTTGTTTATAATGAAAAATGGCAAACAGGTGTTAGTCGGAATAACTAGTTATGGTATCGGATGCGCTCGACCCAAATTACCTGGAGTTTATGCTAGAGTGTCAGCTTTAAAGAATTGGATTTTAAATAATGTTTAAACCTTAATGCTTTAATAAATTTTAGATTAATATTGATTGGTTAAAAATCGAGATTATTTGAATTTACATTATATCCTGTAATGTAAAAATAAGTTCAATTAGAATTAAAGAGTATTTTATAATTTAATATTAATTTATGTAAAATTACAATTGTGCATATTCAATTAATAAATGGAAAATTTTAAATAAATTAGGTATAAAACTCTTAAATAAAAGTATTTTAATATTTTTTTACATTCATATCAATTATTTTTATAAAAATTAGTTTGAATTATGAAGAATTTTTAAGCTCAAAAATATATTACAGTATACTAAGTTTAAATTTATTATGATAATAAATTGAACACACTATTTGGTATTTTATTTAACCATATCTTAAGTATTTCATCTATATTTTGAAAATTTTGATATTATAAAGCTGTCTGACAGATAGAATTTAAATTAGATATAATTTTTATATTAAATTATTATATCATGAATATATAATATATTTAACACTTTGTTAATCTATTTGAAAATATTAAAATTTCATAATCCTGTTATCAATATGGTTTTGAAATATTGATATATCAAAACCAAATCATTATCATATGTCTGTAATGTATTTAATCATATAACAATTAATAATAATAATTCTTAATTTAATACTTTATAGTTCGCAATATTATATTATAATACTCAAAACCAAAACCAAAATAGTTTCAAATTACAAATCAAGTATTGATTATTTTGCATAATATCTTTAAACGAAACTTAAATTCATTTATTTTTTCAAATAATATTCAAAAATTAAATAATTGACAAATTTGTAATATTTCTTATAATAGAAATTTTTAAATCATAAATATATATATATATATATATATATAATTCCAATTTAAAAAGTTATAATCAATGAATACTACCAATTATTTTATAATTTTCATATAATGATATAAATAATTTAATAGGTTTGAGAAAAAATTATTTAAGATTTATTATTTCCCAAAAAAATATAAAAGGTAGTTTTCTGTTTTGGTGAATTTTTCAAGTTAATTATTTTAAAAATGTGATACTAATAAAAATATTTAATATTGACTTTGTTCATTCAGTATATATATATATATATATTCTGATTTTGATTAAAATTGATTTATATTTTGTAATACATAGTGAAATAATTTTGATTTTAGAAAAGATTAATCTTCGAAATATTATCCTACTAAGTAGCAAATATTTTAATTACATAAAAAGATATTCTGGTTTATGTATCTTTACAAAATTTATAATTTCAAAAAATACAATGTATAAGAATTTTGATATCAATTGAGGAATTTATGATTATTTCAATTTTATAACTATTTTAATTGTAATTAGAGCACATTTGAAATTGAAAGAAAATGAATATTGAATTATAATTGGTTATAATATATCTATATAAGATATTGAATTAAAATATAACTTAAAATGATGAGTCAAGTAAATTATCCTCATAGTATTATAATTGATTCATTTTAAAATATTTAAATCAAATATTTGTTAATATAAATAAAGTCTTAAACGTTAGCTAATATCCAATCCCTCAAAGAAGAAACTCTAGCGTAAACACCGGGGAATTTGGGATGAGCACAGCCAATACCATAACTAGTTATTCCGACTAACACCTGTTTGCCATCCTTCATCACGAAGATGGGTCCTCCGGAATCGCCTTGGCAAGTGTCCTTTTGACCTTCGGGGTACCCGGCACAAATTTGGGTTTCGGGATTAGTCATAGTGAGACCCCCAGCATTATAATCCCTTTCGCATTGTTCGAAGTTGTACACAGGTACTTTGACTTCTTGCAAAACTTTAGTGGCAGGACCAGAGCCGGTAGATCCCCAACCAATAGCGGTTAATAAAGTGCCATCGGTATTACCGTAGGTACCGTCATCCAAGTCGACGTTAAAGCGTTCAGTGTTGTTATTGTTGATCTTCCAGATAGCAACGTCATAGCCACTGCGAGTAGTGACGTACTTTGGGTGGACGATCTTACTGACAGCTTGGTAAGTGACACCGCTTTCCTGAGCGTCGGGTTTGCTCAAGTCGTGACGATGAACCTTGAAAGTGACGCTGGAGACTGATCCGGTAGAGCAGTGCGCAGCGGTGATGACGGTGTTGCCGTTCCATAAGGTTCCACCACAACTGTGGCTACCACCATACTGGAATGATACGAAGCTAGCATACTTGAAAGCAGGATTAACATCGTAACCACCAACAATTCTGGGGGGAGGTACGACTCTTCCGGTAGCAGGGTCAACTAAGTTGTGGATTTGAGAAACGGACATGTTCGGCTTATTGCCAAGTTAATTGATACTCTTTTAGCAATCAACCAGCATGTTTATATATTCGAACACAGATTTTATATACCTCTCAACATTAATCAAATAGTCACTGTTGTGATACATTTAAAAAAAGTAGAATCTTTGAAAGTAATTTGGAACAATGAATAAATTAAATTTTTAATTTAAAACCAAACTCATTTATAAACTGACTAACACTATCTAAAAATGACAATATATGATATTTCTCAAAATCAAATATATTTTAAGTATTGAAACAGGAACAAAAGGGTTTAGCTTCACATTATTTTAAATTTATTAAATTTGTTAAATTTTAAACGGATCTATATTTTAGGTGATAGTTATAAGAATTGAATTGTTTTTATTAGTAAATAAATTAAAACTTTTGAATTATGTAAAAAGCTATTATATATATCGATAAATATGTAGCTTATTTTTTAATGCTTATTATATATCTTCAACACTATGATTTTGTATTTTATCATGTGATTGATTTAAATTGCGCTTATTTAAAGAAAAATAGATTAATCAAGTGTTCCAATTTAGATTTTCATTTTTCTCATTAGCATCAATTTAATTAGTGTTTTTAAAAACGAAAAGTTCAGTTTGTACTTAATAGTTAATCAATTATATCTAATTATTGTTAACCAGAATTAAATGATATTTTAAATATTGTCTTGTTGAAACTATATTTAAAATATATTTTATTTCAAATTACAACTGATTTGATTTTCGATAATAAATTTAGACATTTCTATTTAATTAATATATTAGTGTATAATTGTAGATTTTCTTTATATCATTACCTTATTTGATTATGAGTTTCATTAATTTAATTTATTCAAATTATGCGTAAATTGAAAGGTGGTTCAATGCACATATATTTGTTCTATTATGTTATAACAGATATCTAACTTTTGAACCACTTCATTATTAATTAAAAAACTATAATTTAATGATATGAAATTGAAAATATGAAATATCGGTTATATGGACTAAATTTTCGATTATCCTAGACCTTTCATATATAAAATAATTCTTGAATATTAATAATTAATCATTGATTCTATTGAAAAAAACTACGAAATATCAATTTTTAATATATATATATATATATATATATATATAATTGAAATTTTTAAACTTGAATAGAAAAAGATGTATATAATTTGTCAAAATAGTTTATTATAATGTTTAAATTTTAATATTCGATATTTAAGTTAATAAAGCTAGAATTCCACTCAATTTTTTATGAATATAAATATAATTGTGTTGAAATAACCATTTTTCTTATAAGGTTCGGTCTTTTAGTCTTTATTAATATAAAAGTAATTCACTATAAAATATCATTAACTTTAATTTAAAAAATATGATACATTAATAAAATATATTATAAATATAACATTATCTTAAATTATACCTACTTTACACTACAACAATATTTATATCTGAATTTATGGTTACTAATTATATATTTCTAGTGATATCAATATCACATAATAAATTGAAAATGAATGTATAAATTAAAATTAACTGAAAAATACATTAGAATAAAGTTAGAGAACAAACTCAGTATTAACAAAAGTGATCATCAAACTACCAATTATGCGAAGGCAATATATATATATATAATGTAGTTTAAACTCTTCTTATAAATGTTGTAATGTTGAGTTTGATCCAAAATTACATAGGATGAATAATAATGAGAAAAAATATTGTATTAAATATAAATTTTAAAGAAAATTATGTGCCCATTTTCTAATTTAATGTAGAGTGTAAAATCTGAAAGTTAACTTAATTTTAATGAAAATCCATTATTTATACCTGAAACTAGAAAGAGGTATTGATAATTCATTCTTATACTTAAATTTTTGAAATTTTATATTATTATGAAATAATTGAGAAAAATTAAAAATCACGGGTTAATACTATAAATTCCTAAATTTAATGCATATTGTACCTCAATTTCCTCTAATTTAAAGTGGACTAAATTATTTATTTTTAAAATTTATTATTTCTAAAAGTAGTTAAACATTTTGGAGTATCCATTCCTTCAAGGCTGAAATCCTAGCATATACACCGGGCAATTTGGGTAAAGCACACCCGATACCATAACTTGTTAATCCTACCAACACTTGCTTACCATCTTTCATGACGAACAGAGGGCCTCCAGAATCACCTTGACACGTATCTTTTTGACCTTCTGGATACCCTGCACAAATTTGAGTGTCCCAATTAGTCATTTTGATACCTTCTTCTTCATAGTTTTTACGACATTGGTCAAAATTGAAAATGGGGACTTTAACCTCTTGTAAAATCGTGGTAGCGGGTCCAGATCCAGTGGAGCCCCATCCAATAGCTGTGAGTAAGGTATCGTTGGTGTTGCCAATAGAACCATCGTCCAGCTCAACATTTACACCGTAACCCCTAGGTGCGTTAATTTTTCAGATGGCAATGTCGTAACCGTCTCTGGTTCGCTTGTAATTGGGGTGAACAAGTTTGCTAGTGACATTGTATGTTTTGCCATTCTCTTGGGCGTCAGTCTTACTCAAATCGTGGCGATGTACCTTCACGGTGCTAACTTCCAAAGGATCTTGGGAGCAGTGAGCCGCTGTGATGACTGTATTGCCGTTATATAAGGTACCACCGCAGTCGTGTTGCCCGTTCCATTGGACTGATACGAATGCTGAATACTTGAAGGCAGGCTCAACATCATAACCTCCTACTATTCTTGGGGGAGGTACAATAACACCAGAAGATGGATTTTGAATTAGGTTGGATGAGTGAGATGGCATTTTTGTACTTTGATAATGTTTTCAATTGGCGATGTACTCTATCTTTATATACGGTTTGATTATCTGCTAAAATACCAATTATCGTATACAAATACCTATTTTTAATTGAAAAAAATCACATGAAATGATAAATTTATTAATGCCATAATAATTTTATCGATATATATGTCAAATTACTTATTAGATTTTTTAAATCAACTGGATTAATAATGTTTCAAATTCAATGGTACTCAGATGTACCATGCATCATTCTTTGGAGGTTTTCAATAAGCCTAATTTGAAGAATTTATTTTTAGCTTAATGTATATATTTTGATATTTATAATGGATAAACTATAATAACCAGAAAAATATAATATTAAGGGATGTATTTAATAATAAATATATCAATTCAGGTACTACTTGTTTGTAAATACTGTAAATAATATTGATCCGAAATTGATTAGCTATTAAGCATAATGTTAAATAAGTTTTAAAAACAAATATTATCAATCTTACTCAAATTTCAAAAGTATTATTAAAAACGTATATATCTAAAAATATTAAAAAATATACCAGTTCCTATTTTATATCAAAATTCATCAAATTATTGGTAAAGCATGTTATTACATGTATTATATTATATTTATTATTAGCCCTTTCGATTGATAATCAAATAATTCTGAATTATTATACAGAAAATTTTAATGATTTTAATCATTGTAATGATACTAAATTATCTAGTTTGAAATAATTTCAATAGTATTAAACCAACTATTATTTGAGAATAAATAAATAAGGATCTAATCAATTTCGATGTTCTATTTAGACTCATTTATAATTTTATTTTTCGAAATACTGATTTTAAAATATTTCGCTATTGATTACTATTTGATATAATGGAAGAATTTGGTATTATATATCACCAAGCAAAATTATCTATTTAAATATTCCAGAGCAGTTCAATTATAATGTTGATAGAAATTCTAAAAAACAAAAATACTATATTACTTGATTTTTCTAGTCATAATTTAAGGATAAATATCAAATTTTTAGTATGAAATGTTGATTGATTACTAGTTTTAAAAATTACCTGTTTAGAATAATTATAATTTATTTTGAAATATTAAAGATTAATTAAAATTTAAGATTTTGTTTATTTTGTTTATTTTGTTATAAAGGGAATTAATTTTGATAGTAATTTGGTGCGATTAATTTGGATTTTAAAATAGATTTTATAGTTTTTTTTTAAAATTAATGTGTATATGGACGATCATTACATTTGGTATTAATAGCAATTTACGTAAACTATGTAATTTTTAACTATTTGATATGGATAACATTGTAATTCTAAAAATAACATTATAGTTCGTATAAGAATGAATGACTAGAGGAAATTATAAATATTCAATTGTGGAAAAATTAATAATATTCAAAGCTATATATCAATCAATTAAAAATACGTGCTTCATGAGTAATTTTATTAATGGTATTCCAAATTATTAATTTTTTTTGATCTGCATTCAACGGAGCAAATTTAGTTTGTTCACTATCCTAGTTATAATTGTAAAAACTATAAATGTAATCATGTTAAAATCAACAAATAAACAGATAAAATTATGCTATTTATAGTTTATTTGTTAAGATTTAACCCCTAAAATATACCAGAAATTATTAATATATTATTTAAATATTGAATTGAATTTCAATTAAAGTATAATTATTCTTTCAATCTAATGGTTGAAAATAATATTTTCTATCTTTTTTCCCAACGTAAAATTTTATCAACATCAAGTTAGTATATTATTTAAATATTATGTTAACTTTCAGTTGCTAATTATAAATATTTAAGTATTTAGTCATTATTATTGTTTATACCTATAAGCAAAACTTTGTAAAAAATTGGAAAAAAATTCGATTTAATTAGCCATTAATAATTGTGTAGGAATGAGATATCATGACTTTATGAAGATATTATGTTTTAGTTTGGATTCGAAAAATTCAGTGTACGAATAAAAACTCGAAAAAAGTCAACCGAAATTACAGTGTCATTCAGTTCAAAGAATTACAGTACTCTATATAGAATCACTTTATATTGATTCAATACCGTTTAATTGCTAATCGATAATTTGATTATCATATAACACGCTAATATATTTCTATTAGCTTTTTATAAATAACCACTATAACAAATTGTTAAGTTAATAATGGGATTTACAATCAACATTACATTATTTAAATTGTCATAGTTAATCAAAATACATCAACAATACTATTCAACTTGCGAAATTAAATATATATATTGAGAGAGTTTATATATATTCATTCAAAATTCTATTTATACATTCAATTTTTTTATAAACTATTTGATTTTATTCTTAGAAATTATGAAAAATTACTTATAGGATGCGGAGATCTTGGTACATATTAAACCGACTAGTGTATAACGAATATTTACTCTTTATAGATAATTAATATCGATTTAAACAGATTCATTTGTGATATTTAAGCAATTTAATCAAAATGAACTATCAACGTTATCAAGTTAAAATGCTAAAAATTACTCTACGTATAACTTATACATATTAACTTGGAGTTATTTATATAATTGGATTAATCAGAATTTTTCAATTTTTTACTTCATATTTAGTTTAAATACATCAAAATTAAATTATCTAATATTAATATTTTCCAGATTCGAATTGATATTAATATCTAATTAGTTACTTTGTATATTAACAATAGTCTAACTTTGAATAAATACTGATTCAAAATTTCAAATATTTATAGATCAAATTAGGTAATGTTTATCATTTTGGAAAATTAAAATATGAAATTTTTTTTAAGTATTTAAATTTTTGAAAATTCAATATATTCAGGTTTTGATTTAACATGAAAATTTTAAAATGTGCTATTTAATTACTAAAATTATTATTATAATCAATATACCAGGTGAATGATTGAAAATTGGCAGGATAATAATAAAAATTTATTTAATAAGTTAATATTAAAATTTTTATGGTCCTATTATAAAATATATCATTGAAATACTAAATAGTATATTTTGTAATCTTATATTAAATTTAACAATTCATTTCATATAAACTTACAATAAATTACAGATATAATTGCTTATTAGATATTTTAACTAGTTATATTAATAATATATAAATTGGTGAATATATATGAAAATTTAAAATCAAAACGATATTTAAAATTTAATGGTTTTCATACATTATATACTGAAGGGTATATTCAAATACTTATGTGTTTTTAAAGATCATTAACTGCTCATATTCGAGATTTATAATTAAAAATAACTCTTTATTTTTTAATATATAATATTAAATTTTTTAATTTTAAGTTTAATTTAAAATGTGACAGATATATTAACTCTATCAATATCAAGTGTTTTATATGGAATATATTTGATTAATAATTCATCTTTTAAATATACTTATTTCAAGAATATTAAAATCCGGTATATAATTCAGAATTAGGAATAATTCTGTAAATAACTCGTCAGATTGATAAAATGTTGAAATAGTTTACTGAAAGTAAAATTAATTTGATATTAATAGGTATAGGTTTTGCTTTGAATTAAAAATTATAAAATACAATACTTCAGAGTTGAAATTCTAGTATATGTCCCTGGAAATTGGGTATTATACATTTTTTCCCATAGCTAGTCAAACCTACTAACACTTGTTTACCACACTACATGACAAACATGGGACTTCCAGAATCACCTAGAAAAGTATCCTTCTAGTCTTTAGGGTATCTTGTACTCATTTGAGTCTCAGAATTTTTCATATTCATGTTGTGATAACTTTTTCGAAATTGGTCAAAGTTGAACACTAGGATATTTACCTCTTGTAAAACATTTGTAGGTGGACCCAATTAGATTCGGTTCTATTCAACTATAGTGAGTAAAGTATCATTGACATTGTTATAAATGCCATCATTGAATCCCGTGTTGAAACTTCCGGTGTTGTCATTGTCGATCTTCCAGATTTCAATGTCGTAACCTTCGCGAGTGGTTCTATTCCAATTAGAGTGGATAAGTTTACTGATTACTCTGTAGGTGCGACCATTCTCCTGGGGGTCCGATTTGCAAAAATTCTGGTGATATATCCTAACAATACCCTCTTTCAAGAAGTGCGACGAGCAGTTGGCTGCTGTGATGGTAGTATTTCTGTTTTACAAGGTAACTTCGCAGTTATGAAAGCTTTTCCATCCTAATGAAGTAAATGATGAATACTTGAATCGGACTCAACTTCAGAACCTCTTGCAGTTCCTGAAACTGGAATAGTTCTCCAGTGGCTGGATTTTGAATGAACTTACAAGATGATATTGTTTATGGAAAAATAACTCTTTGACCCATATTTATCTAGGTATGATATAGCAGGTCTATATACAGTGAGACTAGATTAATTTTTAGTTTCCCATCTAGTACCAACTCGCATACTCGATAACCATTTTCTTGAATTTATACAATTGTAGTCTAATTCATAACTTGAAATTTTAAGTACACTCATACAATAAATACTTTGACATCATCAAGTTTTATGTGACATATTTCATTCCATAACTTTAACTATATGGTCTCGCAAAGTCTTTAAATATCTTAAAATTATGTTTATTCGATTCAAATACTATCTATATATTGAGAAAGCCAGAAATTATAATTATATTTCAACTAATTTATCAAATATTTTTACTGAGGTATATATTTCTCATACAAATTATTTGATGCCATTTTTGAAATTAATAATGTTTATAAGTTTATAGATTTGTATACAGAAAAAATATTACAAAACTAAATATTAAAAATGGGTTCATGTTTGAAATAATTACTAGACAAAAGTGTTTAACTTAAGGTTATATTGTGTATAAAACTTTGGTTAATGAAATTTATATGAAAACTTTGTAAAAATATAATAATATATATATATATATATATTATCTACTAACAATTATAACGAATAACTATTATTGACAATTGTTTTTCATTAATATATATTTTTATAAATCAGAATAATTGCCTTTCAATCGTTTGAAATTAATCCTTCAAGCTGGAGATTTAGAAATATATAAAGAGTTATTTAAATTGGAAAAAGGTTTGAAATATTAAATCTAATTAAAAATATTATAATGTATCATAAAAATGACTCAAATTCCTATACATATTTTCAAAACTGACTTTCAAAATGGATAAAAATATCAGAATTTCAATAAAAAATTGGAATTAAAATATTTCATTGTTTGATATACCATTCAAGTTAAACACAAGTATATTCATCTGATTTTATCATGAACACTGACATTTAGAAAGGTATAATCAATTGCGGTGATATTGTTAAATTTGGCTATTTCAAAAATTATCTAACTGTGAGATATTAATAAGATTAAATATAATTAAGCTGATCTTGAAGTATTGTATTTTTGAAACATCAAACACCTCTCAGTTTCTAATTTTAAATTATTAATCCTCAGATTTAACAACATTATGTCAAAGTAATGCAAAAAAACATGTTATTTTATCTAACATAGTGGAAAGCTTAGCTATATTTAAAAATAAATTTAAAAATGGCAATGTTAATAATTAAATAAGAGTTCAAAATTTGACAATCAAATTGAATTATTAAAAGTTAATTATAATTAAAATTATAAAATTTTCCAATAGATTCGACATAATTTGAAATGTAGGTTCTGAATTTTTAATGCTTCCACAATTTTTTAGATTATTAGATTGAGTCACAATAAAATACTGCATTAAAATGAATTACAAAGTAATTTTTTCCAACGCAATTAACAAGCAAGAAATATATATAATATCATAATTATCAATTATTGAATAATCTATCTTTGGAGTTTTTTAAAATGATATATATATATATATATATAAACAGAAAAAAAATTCGTTGTATGTTAGTTTTTAATATCATAATCGGGATTTATTAAATTTGAAGATAAATCAAAATTTGATAATGTGAATTGAATTATCATATATTCTCATTAAATATCTCTAAAGCTTCTAATATCAAATACTTGAATAAAGTTGAAATATAAGCAGAGTTTCATTAATATCAGTGATCATATATGTTTATTATATTTTACGAAATGGACGAAATTGATTCATTTTGATCAGTTATTGATTTAATGATTCAGATACAATAATTCATACTAAATAGTATGATAATGAAATGGATATTTCCTATCACTATAGCTGCTTTTATAATCACATATACTAAGTATAAACTTTTATCGATGCTATAATAGTTATAACCTCAAAAATTATGAGTATAAAATTTTTCTAATGCTATAGATAAACTTTGAAAAATTACAAGGATTGGAAGAATTTAGAATATTATTGCATTGTCTGAACTTTCTAAATTGAATAAATTATTTAAAAACTTATTTAGGCTCAATATAAGTGAAAATACAAGGCTCCAGTATAATAATTATATAGAATCAGTATTAATAGTAATTTGCTCAAATATTGGAATTTCAAAAGGTATTAAAACATTGTAAAGTAAAAACGTCTATTTAAATTGATAGATTATATTGACAATAATTATATCAAATTTGTATTTCCTCAAAGATTATTCCAGCTTTCAATTTGATAGTGTTCAGCCATTGGGGTAACTGTGCCACCTCTAAATATCATAGTAGATATATAATGGGAATATCGTCATCACAGCTGTCCACTATTTTAGGAGCCTCGTAAATGAGAGTAGTACTAGAGTACATCGCCACGATCGCAACAGAACTGATAATGAGTAGGATGACCGCACCTACAGAGTAATCAGTAAACTTATCCACTCTAATTGGAATAGAACCACTCGCGAAGGTTACGACGTTGAAATCTGGAAGATCGACAATGACAGCACCGGAAGTTTCAACACGGGATTCAATGATGGCATTTATAACAATGTCAATGATACTTTACTCACTATAGTTGAATAGAACCGAATCTAATTGGGTCCACCTACAAATGTTTTACAAGAGGTAAATATCCTAGTGTTCAACTTTGACCAATTTCGAAAAAGTTATCACAACATGAATATGAAAAATTCTGAGACTCAAATGAGTACAAGATACCCTAAAGACTAGAAGGATACTTTTCTAGGTGATTCTGGAAGTCCCATGTTTGTCATGTAGTGTGGTAAACAAGTGTTAGTAGGTTTAACTAGCTATGGGAAGAATTGTACAATAACCAATTTCCAGGGATATATACTAGGATTTACACTTTGAGTAATTAGGTGTTAGAGAATATTAAAAATGATATTATCGACTTTTTAAAGCAATTTGAACTGCTATTATTAAGTATTTCAATAATTAGTAAATCGAACTCAATAATAATAAAATTATTTTAAATTATTTTGTTGAATATTCTTTAGCTACTTTTATCAATATGGATTAAATAGAAATAATATTATGATAAAACTCCACCTTTTCTATATTTTGTATGATTACTTTGGTTAGTACTAGAACTTTAAAATCAAGTATAATCAAAATATTATAATTATTGTATTCGGATATATCATCTAAGAAATATATAAAATGATTTTCAATCTTTATTTTTAGTTTTATTGCTTTAAATGTAATCAATATTTCAAAATACAGCATATTTTTATAATCATTCTATTTGCTATTTATTATCAAGAAATGTTTTTGAATTAAAATTTATAAATTTGGATTTTAATATTTAAAGAATATTCGTATTTAATATAATTCTTTTGTATTGAATTTTCATATACTCTAAGTTTCATGAATAAGTTTTAAAAATATCAAAACAAAAACTGATAATAGATCAATTTTGGATTGAAATTTTGAAATCCAATGATAAATAATTTTTAAATGTAATTAGTGTATAACTAAATAATTTCGAAATTATTTACTAAATACAGATATATTTAAATAATAATATATATCATATTAAAATAATCTATTAATAACAAATAATTAAAATATAAATAATTTATTAAATAAAAAATAATTAAATATTTGCCAAAATCCAATCCTTGAGAGCAGAAACTCTAGCATAAACACCAGGCAACTTGGGTCTAGCACATCCGATACCGTAACTAGTTATTCCGACTAAGACCTGCTTACCATCCTTAACGACAAACAAGGGACCTCCGGAGTCACCTTGGCAAGTATCCTTCTTGCCTTCTGGATAGCCGGCACAGATTTGAGTTTCGGGATTATTCATAGTGAGACTGGCAGCCTTGTAGTCCTTTTCACATTGTTGGAAATTGTAAACGGGTACTTTGACTTCTTGCAAAATGGTTGTTCTTGGAGTGACTTGGGTATTGCCCCATCCAATAGCGGTTAGCAAAGTGTCATCCACATTGCCGATGCTACCATCATCTAATTCGACATTGGTACGGTTGCCAGCGGGAGCATCAATCTTCCAGATAGCGATGTCATAGCCATCTTGAGTTGTGACATAGTTGGGATGGACCTTCTTGGACAATACTTTGTAAGTATTACCTTGTTCTTGAGCGTCGGTTTTGCTCAAATCGTGACGGTGAACCTTAACAGTACTAACGCTCACAGGGTTTTGGGAGCAGTGAGCAGCGGTGATCACAGTGTTACCATTCCAAAGAGTGCCACCACAGTCGTGTCTTCCACTGCGCTGGATAGAAACAAAGGCAGGATACTTGAAAGCAGGGGAAACGTCATAGCCACCAACAATTCTTGGGGGAGGGACTACCAAACCAGTTGAGGGATCGATGATAGTGTTAGCTCCGGATAAAGACATGATTAAATATTCAAACTAGTAATATTGTACCCTTACAAGTTTTGAAACTAGGCTATTTATATTAAAAATAATGGCTTTTTACTCCGTTTGATGTATCTTACATTTCGAAATTCATTAATCAAATGATATAATACATCAATTTAATTGATTAAAATTTTAATTAATGATTGTGACTTTTGCATTTGATCCATGTGAATTTTGGGATTTTGTCCAAAGGTTTCATAGATTAAGGATCCGAATGGATTGCTATGCTTGAGTAATGAAATAAATGCAATTCAAATACTGTTAATATTTTTAGAACTTGTTATCTCATAAATTACCCTATTTTTATTGGTTCATAATTGAGTCTACTAATAAATTGGAATTGTTTCATCATTTCAAATGCTTTTATTCACAGATAACTTGGAAAAACCCAAAATAATATAAAAAGCGAATTGATATAAAAATAATATAAATTAATTGTTCATATTCATTATCATCTATTAAGTTATATATACTTAAAATGCTAATTAATTTTAATTATTTAATAGAAATTTTCCAATTTGAGAGTATTGTCAACAGTATATGATGAAGATATAGAGTAGTTAGAGAAAATAATAGAATATTTGATCAATATGCATATATTCATTTATAAATATTAATATTATAATAAAATGAGCCCATATTATATATTTGATAATGCAAATTAAATAAAGCATAAAATTCATTTCATTGCAAAATTATTTGATAAAATATTCAAATCTTTACATTTTAAATGCATATGATAAAATTCTGAATTATAAATACAATATATATATTCCAATTCCAAATATATATCAATATATATATTACAACAATTAATATGGTATGAAATATACCTCTAGGTTACATTAATACCTCATTTCCCTTATAGATTTCATATGAAATAGCCTATATCAAATCTAATTTCTAATATGATAATAACATTTAATATTATTCAGTATATTTTCAAAATATAACAACATATCATACAAATTAATGTATATAATGATAAATTTTTTAAGCTTCCATAATATCAATAGCAAGTTAATTCAGCATTGTAAGAATATTTTTAAATATTGCTTATTTCAATTAATTATCTTTATTCAAAATAATTTTTAATTTTTCTATTAGGCTATTTATTCTATGATATATTAATAATAACAATATATATGATTATGATTGTTGTAAGCTCCATAAAAATAAAAAATATTATTCAATATTATAAGCTTATTTTGATACTCTAAAAATACTATATTATAAGAAATTTTATATAATAAATAAAATGAGTTTATTTTTTATTCTTCAAAGCTCTAACTGAGTAATTAAAATATTATAATAGTGATTAATATTTTTTACACTTTTTTGGTGATAATAATTAATTAAGTTTTGGCAAAATAATGCAAATATAAAAAGTATTCATTTTTTAGTTAAATGTTAAGAATTGAATCAAAAATAAAAAATATATTAAATTTTAATAAAAAAAATTAGCGATTAACTTAATTATTCATTCATATATATTGAAAAATAATTTTAATCAAAAATGATAAAATTTATATTTTATATTATAGCTAATAAATTGACAAATCAAATAAAAATTTGATATAATTTTAGTATTTGATAAGATATTTGTAACCTGTGTAGTAACAGTAATAATATGCTTTATTTTCATTTCACTAGAAATTATAATTATATATAATAATTAGATTATATAAATTGATTTTTTGCAATACTTGATTATAAAAATTATATTCAACAATATTACAATAATTGCAAAAATAATATTAAAAAATACAATTTAATATTAAAATATTAATAATATTGTAACTTTTTGAATATGACAAAAGGAATGAAAATAACTATAAAGTAATATACTTGGAGTTTAGGAATTAATCAAATATAAGATATCAAAATAAATGTGATTTATAAATTATTTGAAGATTTTTAATTATTATAGTTCAACTAATTATAAATATCTGGCTTTAAGTATAATATTATATTATAAATATAAAATATTAAATATTAATCAAAGCATACTGAAAAAACCGATAGTTAATCCAAACATTCAGTCAAATCCTGTAACTATTCTATTTCATTTAGAAAATTCAATTGCACAATTATCATTCATTGTTGATTAATATATATTATTCATTGGAGAAAAGATAATAGTATACCTATATTATAAGATCAGGATCAAACTAAAGATTCATATTGATTAGGATTGAATTAATGAAAATTTAATTATAAATCTGATGTTTTCTAATTAAAAAATGAAATCTTAGCTATTTTAATTCTAAAGAATAGTAACTCTAATCTAATTAATTTAATTGCATATTTAATTGTAAATCAATTAATAAAATTCTTTATTTATTTTTATTAATATAATCGAGCCAATTGGATTAAAATTCATTTTATTGAATATGCAGCTTTCACTAATTAATTGATAAAATAATAGTATCAAACTCTGAAAAAAAATTCAGATATTATATGTATATATCAATTGCCAATACTTATCAAATAACCGAAATAAATATCAAATTAGAGAATATTCTCATTCAAAACTTACAATTTTGAAATTTATTTTATATCAAATTTTTAATATATTTCATAAAATTATAAAGTGTCAATTATAAATTTATATTAATTAAAAGAATAATTAAATTATTAAAATATTTTTGAATTTATAATAAAATTTATTGATAATTAAAGGATTAAAAATAGATTTTAATATTAATTGTGTTCGGCATTGATCATAATCCCCGCTAAACACTTTCCAAAAATGATATAACACATAAATCACGTCATGATCATAAAATACCATATCAATCCAGCAAGAACATATGATACATTTGAACCTATCACAACATAATCAAATTTACTAAGATAAGGACTAGAATTTCAATATTTTCATAGTTTCTAATTAAAATATTAATTTAAATCAGTTGGCTGGATTTATATGGATAAATAGAATTTTCAAAATAAGTATCAAAATTTAAATGATTATTGGAGTAATTTACAAATTTAGTTTTATATGATATTTAATACTTTAGTTATTGATTAGTTTCCAAATGTTAAGTGAAGATTTTAATTTGAATGTATGCTGTTACAATTTATACAAATCCTCTAAAACGTTCAAACTGTCTATTAAAATGGTAATATAAACTTCATATTGCTTAACAATATTATTAGATTGATAAATCATAATATCCTTTAAATATGATATTTTGTTATACTTTAATCAATTTCGATTACTTCGTTCAACTTATTTTCAATTCACAATTATAATTTTAAAAATTATTTCTCACATTATATCACTTGATATATATTATATTTTCAATATAACATATAAATATTTTAATAATCTCAATGAGTTAATATAAGGAATTAGTAGATTTAAAAACTTTTATTTTTATCATTAATATATCTGGCATAAACTAATTTGGTTGAGTTTTCAAACATATATCTATAATCTGTAAAATTTAAATATGATTTTAGTAAATACTTTTGTTCAAAGTTAACAATTAATCTAATATTAATATATATCTATATTGGCTATATTTATTTTGATTAAATAAATTTAATAGAATTATTCAAATATTATCATAATTTTAATTTAAATTTATACATTAATATGAGATATAATTTACGATATTCGATATTTTGAGACTTTATTGAGACTTTTGATGATCTTACAGTCACAAATTTTTCATTATGAAAGTGAGTGATTAGTCAATATTGATAGTATAATATATATTATCCAAAACTATAGTCTGCTAAAATATGGTAAATATATATTCATAATATTTGTATCATGATTTGCTTGAAAAAGTTAATATTAATAACAACTAATCTCATATTATTAAAATTAATATTCTTTATGTACTGTGAATTATATATATGATGATATAATAGTAGCTTTATATCTATATATCAATATAACGTTGTGATTTATGATAATATAAATAGTTAAAAGCTAATAAACTATACTATTGTGTATTTTCGCAATTATAATAATATTAAAAATTGAATATAGAATTAAATTAATTGTCTAAAACTATTTTTATTTTAAAATAATAATAAAATATTCAATTGAAATTTTTCCTTTTAATATAAATAGTTCTCAAAAATACCCATTTTATATAATAATATCCAATATTGCTCTAAATAAAGTTAATTTTTTCATAATTAATACTTTAAATATTAAATTTGTTACTTTTTAATTGTAATATAGGTAAAACATTAATTATTAATAATATTTTTATATTATTGATCAATTAAAAGATGTTATTTAAATATTTTAATTATATTATAATTTATAAACAAAATTTCTAAATTTTAGTTTTAAATTAATTTTAATATTTTATAAAATAAAATTTTTTGAAATTTATTTCAATATTAATATTCATTTTAATCAATTATAATATAAATTTAAATTATAAATAATATTTATAAGTTTTAATAAGTCAATTCATTAACTTTGTTAAAACTGGGTATAAAAATGATGTAATTATATTTTTATAAAATTCTTAAAAAGATATTGAACTAAAAAGAATATGGTATAATATATTATTTAATCTAAGTTATTCAAAATTCGTTCTCTAAACTTAGAATTTCGAGCATAAAGACCAGGTAACTTAGGTTGAGCACAGACAATACCGTAAATAGTTAACCACACTAGAAATTGTTTACCATTTTTCATTGCAAATAATGGGCCTCCAGAGTCACCTTGAAAGGTATTTTTTTGACCTTCAGGGCATTCAGTACAAATCTAAGTTTCTGGATTTTTCATAGGAAGGCCTCCATATTTGTAATTTTTCTGACATTATTCAAAAGAACAAATGAGTAATTTGACCTCTGGTAGAATTGGTGTAGCGGGTCCGTCTCCTGTGGAGCCCCATCCAATTGCTATCTATAATTTGTCTTCTTTATCGTAGATGGTACCATTGCTTAATAAGACATATGGTTTTTGTCCTGGAGGTGCGTCAATTTTGAAAATCCCAACATCGTATCCGTGCTGTGCACAGTCTGAAATATATTTAGGATGGATTTTCTTGTATATTGCTCTGTAGCGGTTTCCGTCCTCCTCTTCATCCCGCTTAGTTATATTGTGACGATTGGCATGAATATTATAGTCTTGTAAAGCTGATTGTGCACAGTGGACAGCTGTAATAACTGTATTACTATTGTGTCACGTGCTTCCACAGTCATGTTCTCCTTTCAAATGAATTGAAACGAATGCTGAGTACTTGTAGGCTGGACTTACATCGTAGCCACCTACAATCCTCGGAGGTGGTATAATAGGACCTGAGTTAGGGTCAGTAATCACATTAGGTGCGACTGCTCGCATTATATTATAGATTGTTAATAATTAACAATTTTCAGAGTTTAATAATCGCTTTAAATTTTCATTAAATTAGATCATTTAATTTATATAATTTAATAAGTCCAGCTATTATTGCATAAATTTTATCAATTATAATTTCTTGGTTACAGCTCAAACTATTTAAAAATTCAATTTTTCTTTTTACATAAGGATTAATAAATGTTAAAATCTTTTTATTCAGTTAATATTTTAGTATTTAAAATATTTCAATAATTAAATCAAAAAATAATAGTATTAATATTTCTTCAATTCTACTAACTTATAGCTTTATATTACTTGTTATATCAGATTTCAACTTAATTTTACTAATTTTTCTAAGTTATATATAATATAAGGAACTAGTTATAATATTCATAGCATTAATAAACTTTTGATATATATAGCCAAATTAATATTTTGTTCATTTTGTTAGTGTTTTTTACAAAAGGATTTGAATAAATGTATAAGTTCAATTAATAGAATTCATTATTTAAAAAATAATTTATAATATTATTTTATAATTTAAATAATGAGAATTTTTTGTGATTGAAAAAATAAACATTTTAATATATAAAAAGTAAAAATTAATATATAATATAAAATTAATAATTTCTTTTATTTCTAATAACTTTTTGCTATACTTCTGGTAAATGTCTAATACTTAAAAAATAGTTCTTTTTATTAAAAACTGAAATTTGATATTTCACAAACCAATTAAATTTTCCTGTAGAAATTTTCTTTCTTATAAGCTAGTTTTTTAATTACTTAAAACAATTATAATTATATAGGTTATAATCTAAAGAATATACTAGATGTAATAGTTTTTTCCAGTTATTTTTAATTAGAAAGTTTTTCATAACTTTAAATCTATGTATTTTATAATTATCATGTAAAATAATAAGTTTTTTTAAATTATATTAAGAATATTAATTAGAAATAGTTTTATTTCAAAAAGAAATATAATGTTTATTATTAATAAATTTTCTTTTAAAAACTAAATAAGAATAGTATATACTATTATAATTTATTATAACAATTAACATTCACTTATTAATAAAGTATTTTTTTAAAGGAATTTATAAAAAGGGTTAATTTAGCTTAATTTATCACTTTGATTTATATTTTAATAAAAGATTATATAAAAAAATTTAAGATTCATTAATTATAATATATTATTGTAAAATCTTTAGTTTCTAACTATATCTTAATAGGTTTTGTTTAGTAATAACTACTCTAATTTTTTTAAGCTTTAGTTAAATTATAAAATACCTATTTTATATTTTTATTAATTAATTTTAATTTAAACTTTAATATATATAAAGTACTTAGGTAACTAATATTAAAGTGTTTTAATAATTCTTTAACTAAAATAAAAAGGTGTTTTTTAATATAATTTATTACTTTATTAATAATTAAAAAAGTAATAGTTAAAATTAATCTTTTAAATTTTAATAGATTTTAGGTAGTTTCTCTCTTAATATTAAAGTGATTTACTTAATAATAAATTCTTAATTTAGATAATACTTTATTATTAAAAACAGCTTGTAAATTTTAAATGATTTTAAAGGGTTTGTGGTTAAGTTTCACTAATACTAAAATAAAAGACTTTTGATAGTTACTATTTAATTTAAATATAATTAAATTAAACAACTAATTTTAAAAAATTAATTTTTTCATCAAAAAAATTATTATATATATATATATATATATATATATAATTCAAAACTATTTATTTTCTTATTTGTTTTGTATATATTTTTTTATTTGAAACTAATAATATGTGTGAAAAATCAGAAATTAAATAATTTCCCATTTTTTTAATTCTATGGTAATAATACAAAACTATATTATTGTATTTGTGATCAAATTAAACATATTTATTCTAATAAAATAAAATATAAATTCAATTCCAATATAACTTTTTGGTTCTATAATTTTCTTAGACATAAGAATAATATATTATTTGAAAGAATCTTGTTAAAAAATATATTGATATTTTTAACAAATTACAGATTGCTCTTTTTAGTTAAAAATAGACATTAAATTTTTAATTCCTAAAGTTTAAAAACAGATAAAAATTGAATTTCAATTTAAATATATTTGACTGGTTTTATATTGTTTTATTTTATAATAGGTTTTATAATTAAAGATAGTTTTTAGAAAAGTACCCGTAATATAATTTAGTAAACTATTTATTAATCCTGCTCTTTACCATATCTGGGCTGTATATATTAGAACTTGCTGTTGAGAAGTCTTAGCAGAATAACCAGAAAAAAACCTCATTGTATCCTTATCACTTCTGGGTTCAAATAATTGATTCAGTGAATGATATATTTAACAAAGAAAATCCTTTAATTATAAATTGACAAAGGCAACTCAAAATAGAAATAATATTAGTTTAACTATTGAATTCAGAAGGGCAGTCAATTTTGAAATTCAAAAATATTGTAAGTATATATAGAACGAGATTACTGTATTTATCATGAAGTTCACTTTTGATGAAACTTAAAATTCTTCAATGAAGTACTATATGCCAAAAAGTTTAACATGAATATAATGATTTTACCATTACTATTCAAATTATTATATGGAAAAATGGTTAACGAGATATTAGGATTTTTGAATACAATATCTAATATTATATATCCATTAGATAAATATAGCTATAAATTAAATTTGATGCATTTTTTGAAATAAAGTACTTTTAAAATTTGGATATAGAATTAAATATCAGTTATTATTATTATCAAATCACAATTTGAAAGTATATTGCCAATGATATAATAACCAATAAATTAAAAATTTAAACTCAAATATATTTATATAGCACCAGGTATAATATTTCAATATTATTTTAATTACTAGTTATGGTTAATAATTCGTATGAAAATTCATTATTATATAACACATAATAAGATTTCAAAGTTACTTTTCAATTCAAATACTCAAATGAAAATTTGATATGAAAAGATTCAATACACAAGAGTCTTACAATCCCAAAATTAATATGATGAATATTAAGCTCACACTTATATATTTAGTGATCAACAACTTTAGAATTTTTTCACTTTATATTCTCTCATATAATATAACTAATAAATCTTTTTATGAAAAAAATCAGGCACATTATTCACTGAAATAGATTATCAAATATTATTTTAGTTGAGATAATACTGGCTTTCAAATTGTATTCAAGTAAATATTGTTACTTCGTAATAAGAAATATAAGATATTATATATTTGATAAAATCTTTAAATTCGCAATATATAGATATATGGATATTAATATTACTCGTCAATTATATGCATTTTCCTATATTTACAATTATAAACTATTATTCAAATTGTTAATTATTTTCAAATCCAAATTATTTTGTATCAAAATAGATAAAAATGAATTAGTTGGTAAAAGATATAACTAAAATGAAAATTACTATTATTTTTGAATAAGCTTAGGATTATAAAAAAGTTATAAAATTTTAATTCATTAACAAATACTGGATTTTAAATTTAATATTTTTATACAATTTGATTCATCTAAATTTTGAATTATTTCTTTAATTAAATTATTGATTAAAAATAATTAAATTATTTTTGATATTCTAACAAATTGATATATATTCATCCATATAAAATTTAAAAAGGGTTGAAAATGCATTATACAATTATATATTGGATAAAGTATAATAGCTATAAGAGTTAGATATTAGTACAATATATCTATATTAACCAAATATTAGGTAGCTATAGTTTATGGATTTATACCAACTTTGCAATGTATAATATCCTAATAATAAAAGTTATAAATTGGAATATTAAACCAATAGAGATTTGTCATTAGTTACATAAAATTATAATTCATCTAATATGGATTATAATTAAAATTTTGAAATTTGAAATTTTATTTTATATTATGAATTAATAAAACCTTATCAAGTATTTTAATTTTTATTATTATATAATGTTATTATATTAATTTGCATAAATGAAACTCTATTTCATCATAATTTAACTTTTTTCAATATTAAAAATTTTTAAAAATTCATTTATTGCATAAATAAATAAATAATACTAAATTTAAATTATATTTATCTGAGCCTATATAGAATATAATTATCTATTGTGATTATATAAATATTTTTACAGAAATAATCTTGAATATTTCAGAATCAACTCTGTAATTTAATTCTTTGATATAAACACTAGGAACCATTTTTGATTCAAAAATCTTAAATATTGTTTTCAAAAATTGGTGCTAAAATTATATTAATCATTGCTGGTACTTTAAAATATATTTTTGATCAAATAGGTAAAATCAAATAACAATACATTAGATTTGATATAAATTGTCATTGGCTTTCTCACTCATCGACAATCGAATCTATCATAATACTGAAAAGAGACTTCTAGCTGCAGGAATAATTGGAGGGTATACCGCAGATTCTCCATCCAAACAATCCTCATTTGGTTCCTTTCAAAATGCTAAAAGAGTATTAGTGCAGGAGAACACTAACCAATCACGATATAATCCTCACAGCTGCCCACTACTCTGCAATTGAGGCTGACACGGTGACTTTTAAGGCTCATTGTCATGACTCAAACCTTCGGACACTAATGAGCATGGTATCGCTTATAAAGGGGTGTTTAATGTGGTTCATCCACTCTATACCGATGCAGAAAAGTGGTGTGATATAGCCATTTAGAAGATCGATTCAATCAACATGAACCAAACCAATGCCGTCCTTGATTATGGTACTTGTGGAAATGTAAAGGTTGTTATTAGAAGATACTGGATTGTGTCACTGACTTTAAACAAAGTGGTAGAGCCCTCAAGGAGATGAAGCTACCCATAGACAACACAACCAAATGCCACAAGGCTTATATTTTTGGTGGTCCGAATGTTATCAATCGAGAAGCTTAGCTATATGTAGGCTATCCTGATATTGGTAGAGGTACTTGCCAAAGTGGTTCTGGAGGCCCTTTGCTTGTGATGAAGGATTACAGAGCAATACCTGTTGGCCTGACTACTTACAATTTAGCCTGCGCTTGGCAAGTCTAATGAAGAGTTTACACTAGAGTTTCTCCTGTTAAGAATTAAATTGCATTCGATATCTAAGTATATTAATAAATATTTTCTGATTTATTATAAAATTAAATTTTTATTTAATCAACTCTATTTCATTATTCAATCCATTATAATTCTGAAAATATCAATCTGTAATCAATACTTTATGTTTCACATATTTTGATATATTTTATATTTTTAAATTATTATATTTAAATAAACATTACCTATCTACAGTCATTATTTTAAGCTTTAACATTTAAAAACAATTGTTAGAATAAAAATTTATAATCAATAAACAGCCATAATACTAGTAAATTCAATTGTACTAATGATTAATTATATTTGAAAAAATAATATTGAAGTTGATTTATATAATTTTTTTGAAATTATGAGTAGAACTTCACTTTAATAATAAGGACAAATAAAATATGATTCATCTTATATTTTAATAGGAAAGTATTAAAATACTTTCAAAAATTTAATTAGGTTAATTAATATTTTAATATCATAAATATATTTAAAATAAAGATAGTATATTTTGATGATCACAAATTAGCAAGATTAAATTTTTAATATACTTTAAATATATAATACTAGAAAACACAGAATTAAACTATACTATGATTATGCTCACAAAAATAATTAAAATTATTTTAAATATTATGTTTAATAGATGAAATGATAATAAATAATCAAATTATTAGATCAAACAATCTACTTTAAAATTCAATCTTTGATATACCCCATACTAGTATAAGCTTCAGGTTATCCCTTCTTATCACAACTGCAATCAGAACTAGTCACTCCAGCAATAATCAATTTATTATCTTTCTGGAGGAACAATGGATTACCTGAATCTTCTTGAAAAGTATCTTTACCTCCTTCGGATATAGCCCGCACAGATGTGGGGACGTGGTAAGACTGAGCTTTGCCTTGGCAAGACCTTCAATACACTGAGTAATATTGTAAATTGGCAACTTGACCTCAAGGAGTTTTTTTGTTACATTGCCACCTTGGCTGATGGTACCCCAACCAACAGTGCTCATTAAAAGTCCAATACTGTTTCCATAGGTACTATCACCAAGCTCGACATTAGTGGATTTTGTGATGGGTGCATCAATTTTCTAGACAGCAATATCATTTTCATGAGTTCTTTCATTGTGATCAGGATAAAAGTTCATTTTGATTACCTCGAAAGTCTTACCACCTTCCTCAGCATCGATTTTGTTCGAATCATGGCGATGTACCCTGCCGAATGCTATGGCTATATTGAATACACAGTGGCCTGCAGTAATCACATAGTTATCTCTGTACAAAGTGCCCATACAGTAGTACGAGTCTCCGTCTCTGAAGAGTGGAACGACAGGATAACAGAACGCCGGATTTACTTCGTAACCTCCAACAATACGAGGATTCCTTCAATTTCCAAAATCTAAACTCATTAATTTTTTCAATTTTAAAATTATCAAAAATTTAAAAAAAATTGATATTACATAATAGTTGATACTCTTTAATTTTTATACTTAATTAATATTATTAAATAATGTTAGTTCTATTATTACCAACTTATATGATTAATTAATTTAATACAACTAAAAATTTATTAATTATTTAAATAATATATATTGATCTTTCTTTTTCATTCAATTATCGACGTTTATTGATATTAACACAACTGATATAATACCAAAATTGTATTTAGCGAATAGATATTCAATTAGTTAATCATTTATAACACTATGATTAATTTAGGAATAATACTTGGAATTGAGAGAAAAAAAAGATATTTTTAAAGTAAAAATTTATAATAAAATATTTATCAAAAGTAAAATAAACAAATATTTTAATAAAATAATTTAAAGATAATATAATTTTTTTATATACTTTTAAAATGATTTTATTAAAAACTCTATATTTCTATAAAATACAAAAAAAAATCCAATTAATATAACAATTAATAATTATTCAGAATTGTTAGTTTATTAATAACTAATACTTGGTTATAATATAATTATTTTGATATAAGAGTGATGATTATTATACATAATTGAATAAAAAAAATACTAACTTTGATTAAAAATTAAGCTACAAATTATTAATAAATTTATTTATATTGATGAAAACTTAATAAGAGGTATAAGAAAATTTATAAAACAATGAATTACTCATAATAAAAAGATTATTTCTTAAGATTATTTTTATGTTCAAAATAAAAGAAACTTATGAAAAGTTGGAAATAAATATGAAATATTAATGAATTTTTTTGATTAGGATCTCGTGGTGTAGTTGGTTATCACGTCTGTCTAACACACAGACGGTCCTCAGTTCGAATCTGAGCGAGATCAAAAAAATATCTCCAAAGCTACTTTTATTTTTACATCTTTCAAATTAATCTGATTCATTTTTAATAAATTTTAATTTATATTATTATTTTATCTATCTTCAAAATTGTCTATCACTTAATTTTAAATTCATTTTTCTAAAAATTAGTTAAAAGATAACAGATTCAAATAATATTAGTTAAATAAAAAATTGATTACAAAATTATAAATTATAAAAGTAAAATAATTATGTTGATATTTAAAAACGAAATGGATTAAATGATACCAGCATATATTATATATTATTAGAATTAATATTAATTTAAAAATTTGATGGGATTAAATATGTAGGTTAGGATTAGTGGAGGTTAGAAGCAAAGGAATCTGGATTTGCGAGATCCTGCATGTTGGGCCATGGCACGCTCCTCTTGCATGACTTCGAGCCTGCTCTCAATCATTTGGTACTGCCTCTGCGTCTTCTGATGAGCTTCGCGCTCCGCAGCGAGTTCTGCACAGTAGCGGTTGACGCTTTCTCTGAGTTCTTCAAGTTGCTCTTGATGCTTCACGAGGTTCTCGCGTCGTTCATTTTCTAAGCCTTCGTTGATGAGGTGGAGATTGTTGAGAGCTTGGTCCTTCTGATCGGAGCTGGATTGCAAGAGGGCAATCTGGTTCTTGTATTGGGAAATCATAGATTCTAGATTTGTGACCTTGATAGAAAGCTCACTATTGGCCTCTGAGAATGAAGGTGATGATACGGCGATATCTGGTGACGAGCCACTTGGGAGCGTCTTGGATCTCTTGATCTCGCTCTTGAGATGCTCAATTTCTTGGTCCTTTTGGATTAAGAGAGCTTCACTATCAGCATGAAGAAGAGTTAATTCCGCTACATCAGCTTGAGTTTCAACCAGTTGGGATTCAACGTCTTGAGCAAGGATTTGGAATTGATCAAATTCCTTCTTAAGAGCTTTATAAGAAGCGTTAACTTGGTTGAGATTATTCTGAAGTTCTTCAACCTTGCTAAGTTGCTCTTTCAATTCCGAGTCACGATGATTGAGCTTATTGTGGACCTCACGGTATTGGTTACCAAGAGAATCATTGTGACGTTCTAATTCTTGCACTAGGCTATTCAATGGCTCAATATTTGATTGAGACTGGTCGAGAAAAATTGACATTTGATCAAGCTCAGTACGTAGATTAATACTTCTGGTCTTATAATCCTCAGCTTGAGATTGGTATTTCTTGCAATCAGCCTTAGTTTGCTCAAGAATGTTTTCCAGTTCATTGATCTGGTCTTGATAAGCAGAAATTAACTCTTGTTGGTCAGAAATCTCAGTTTCATATTTAATAATATCTTCCTTGAGTTGAGCAATTTCTTCAAGGTTTTTAGATTCCTCAATAGTACGGTTTTGGGTGGATTTTTGCAATTCGGTTTCGAGAGTGGAAATAGTTTGATTCAATTTGGAGATTTGCTCTTGATAGTTAGCATTGATTAACTTTTCGTTTTCAAGCTGAGAGGTGAGATTGTCGATTTGACTTTGAAGATCATTAACCTGCTGTTGATGGAGACCAATAGTAGAATCTTGTTTAGTCAAGCGAGTCTTATATTTTCTAATAGCTGCAGATTTTTCTTCATTATTGGTGTGGAAAGTATCAATAAGCTTATTCTTTTCCTCAAGCAAAGTTTCATATTCTTTCAATTTCTCTTTAAGTTCAACCAATTCAGGATTAGTTAGTTTTCCATTAGTAATACCACGATCTTTAGAATCAGAAATGTCATTTAGAGTGGATTCGTTAGTAGGGTTAGCCTAAATAAATAATATGTTTATTAATCGTCTATTTGATAAAATGGAGCTGTACAATGATGTTTAAAATTATGTGTGGTGATAAAAGTATAAACAATAAATATGCAATATATATTACCAATTTTTCAGCTGATAATTCATCAGTCTTGATTGGCTTAGAATCAGTAGAAATAACTTTATCTACAAATTCGATACTTGGTTTGGGCTTGAGAGGTTGCGGTTCCTCCTCTGCCTCCTCAATAGATTTCAACTCTGCATTGATATTTGAATCAGTAGAGTTGGGGTGGAGTTGGTTAGCCAAATCATGCTTCTCATTTTGAAGCTGTAAAACTTGAACTCGTAATTGTTCAATGAGAGCCAAATGCTCTTGCTCTCTCTTTTCAAGATTACTAATGATTGTTTGGGGAGATTGTTCATAATCAACGATGCTATTTCTGTCAGTGGATTCTATGGAAGTGGTATCGGATTCAATATTGAGGTTAGATAAATGTGATGGCAAGGGAGATGGTAAAACGTTTGCAGGGCCTTTTTGAAGTTGAGATAGCTCTTCTTTAAGTTGATTGTTAAGATCTTGCAATTCTTGATTTTGAATTTGTAATTGGCTCATTTCAAATTCAATCTGTTCCATTTTTGAATCTCCAGATTGGGACTCATGAATGGAACTAATATCAAAATCAGGTACAGGGATGAAAGAGGGATTGGAAGAGAGTCGGCTTTCCAAATTCTTCTTATCATTTTCTAACTTATCCAATTGTTGCTGTAATTTGAACATTTCACCAAGGTTTTGGTCATTTTGATAGAGTAACTGGGATTTGGCAGTGGTTTCGGAATGAAGTCTTTCCTCAAGATCGGATTTTTCTTCTTTGAGTTGTCTCAATTGCTCTTCGAGATTTTGGATAAGCTGCTCGTACTTGAGTGCTTCGGCATTCGAAGTAAGCTGAATATCGCTCATAAATGACATTTCAGTAGGAGCATTCGACATTGTATCAAACTGCATGAAGCTAACTTCATCGGCTTTTCTGTTGTAATTTTGGATAAGATGAGTGTAGCGTTTGCGGAGTTCAGAATATTTCCCTCTAATATGCCTCAAGTCGGTCTCTAAAACTTCAACCCTCTCAAACAAGAATTGCATAGCTCTCGGATCCGAAGGCGTAGATGAAAGAGGAGAATTAATGGAATTGTTATGAGAGGTGCCCGATTTTTTGTAAGATTCTAATTCAGCTTTAAGTTCTTGGAGTTGTTGTTTAAGAGAGTTGATATCATCAATTTCAGTGTGATTTTTGATGGCCTTATTTTTAATCTTTTTAGCACGGTTAGCATAGAGTAAGGTATTTTGTGTTTCTGATAAATCAGCTGGAGCAGGTGATACACAAGCGATGAAAATTGTGAAACTATTTCCTCCGATAGAATCCTGGAGCAAACGAGTCAATTTAGAATCACGATAGGGGATATGAGGCATCTTGGGGACTTTGCCTAACGCCGAAATGACATTACCCAAGGCCAAAAGACCTCCGTTGATATTGATACCTTCTTTGGCACGGTTACCACTAGCACCAGTCTTCTTCATCCTTTCAGAGCCTGCTAAATCGACAAAATGGAATTTGGATTGAGTGATAACTTTACTACCAGTTTCTGTTTTGTGAACTGATTTCAAACCTACAGAAAAGATAGCATGAGAACGGGATGATACGCTATTCATAGCAGTTTCCGCGATTTGGCGTTTTGCTGTACCACTTAACAGGAGTCTCATAACATCTTCGACGGATTCTACATCGAGTTCGGTTACACCGTTCCAAACGATATTCCCTTTACCATCTTCTCTAATTGTAATTTCAGGTTTATAATTAGGGCCATAATGGTCAGGAATCAAAAGATCTAAAAATTCCTCATTATAAATTTCCAAGTAAGAAACTGTCAAACTGACTTGGCTATATTCTTTTAAAATTTGAACTTGAGAGAATATCTCGTTAACAGCCCTTGGGATAATACCATCAGATTCATCATTTTTTAATACACCGGTACCCATAGTATAAGTTTTACCGGAAGAAGTTTGACCCTAAAATAATTTTTAGTTAATTAATAATTTTTATTAAACAAAAGTATTGAATAAAAATTATTTACATATGCTAAAATAGTGACGTTAAAACCTAATATAATTAAAAAAAGTTAGTATAAATAATAAAATTAGTAAATAAAAGATATATACCTTCAACTAATTTAGGTACTAAAGATTTGACAATATTAAACATATCTTGTTGGGAAGATTCTTCACCGAGCACATGGTCATAAAAATATCTCAAACTGAGGGGGGGAATGTAAAGTGTACCAACATCTGAATTTACTTCAATAACTGAAGTATCATTAGCTCTGGAACCAGGTTTCTTTAAATCCTCATTGAAAAAAGGTCGTACTCTGACCACTAAATTATGTAAATAATTCTTGTTATTGAAATTCTAAAGAGATAATGGATAAAATGAATTACCAACTCGTACTGATAAGTTGTCATTTGTAGTAGGTGTTGATGCTTCGTTAGTAGGCTGTGAAATTTCCATACCGTTGGAAGTATTATTAGTTTTATGTATTGACATTATAGTCTTAAAGTAGTGAAAAGTACTATAATGACGAGTATGGAAAGCTAATGATTAATTAAAGATGATAAATGATAAATGATAAGAAAAGTGAAATAAATTAATTAAGTGATGTTAATTTTACTTTATGTAAGGATGGATAGAAATAAAATCGTTAATTATTGAGTTGGGTTAGTGTAATTGGATTTTGGGTTAAAATTTTGTTCAATTTGATTTAGGAAAATTTAATCGTTATGCCTTATTTTGATTGGAAAACAATTGGGGGGTTCTTTAATAAATATGATTTATTTTATACCTCATCAATATTTGAAAGTTATTTGACTCCTGTTTAATATATTATTTTTGATATTATACTAGCTATAACTTATAATATAAGAACTATTTATTTCATTTAATATAATAAACATTGATATATATAAGCTAATTTCTTATTCAATAGTAATGTGCAATTACTATATTTTGATTATCATTTGATCATATAAAGTAATATAATTTTATGCAAAAAGCTCAAGAATATTAAATCAAGTGACCTGATATGTTATCAAAATTATTAACAAAATAAAATGCATAAATAAATGTCAAATTTTTGGCACTTTATATGAACAAAGTTGATGTATATCACAATTCTCATTCATATTTTACTAATAAAATCATTTAATTATTTTAATTTAATATTTTGGATCAAATAATTTTTAATTTAAAGTTCTTTATTGTTTACAGGAGTAGTTAAAAAACAAAACAAATAACTTGAAATTCATTTATTAAACGATATTATATAGGCAAAATGAAGGAGTATTAAGAATCAGGTAAACGCCATCTTGAATAAAATAAGAAAGATATTTACATATTTTACGGATTAATATACATTGGGGTTATTAAATTTATTAGTCGGAGCATTTTGTTTATAACATTATTATGAAATTTTGTGGCAATAAATTATTATTATATATTGTATTATCATTTATTAAAGCATCGCTTATATGTGAATATTGATTTTTACAGTAATATTGTGTTAAAACAATAATGAGTATATTTGACTTAAGATTGATTGTATAATATATACAACTTTCGATCCATTTCATTTACTTCAATTTACATATGGATAAATACAATTAACGTTTTTGCACTGCAAAAATTAACGAATAATTTATTTTCAGTAATTTGAAATAATCTAATATAACTCAGAGTGATATTTTTAAAATTTATATTTTAGTTATTTTGATTCATATTCAATAAATACATCGAAATTTGAAGGATTAGAGGCTATATATTAATATGAAAAATAATCAAAATTCTGATGTAATCTAACACTTTTATCACGACTAAAATAATATTTATATCTATTTAATTATTTTGCCATTCAAAATATATACAAGCTAAACCTTATTAATTTAGATTTATCCAATTTCAAAGTAAGCAACGTTTTCAATTCAAATTAGACATTTATTAGCTTAACTTCGACCTACAGTAAAATCCATCAAAATTGAGATTTTTATCCATAAAATTTTAATCAGTTACTTACCTTTAATGGATTTGTATTGAATTTTGAAAAAAGTTAAGTGGGAATCTTTATGAGCTTGTGATAATTGAAACTTTATAGTTAGTTTTGGATCGATCACGTGTAATTCAAGAAATTTCAATATTCAATTTTTTCAAATATAATAAAGTACTTAGCGATACAATTTTAAATAAATATTAAGTTTTAATTCTTGAAAGCATAAAGATTCACGTCTTTCAAATCTATAAACTATACTTTGAAAACAACAGTTGTTTCAAATAACTATAAACAAATCAATGAGAAAATGAATTGTTCAGTATTCGCAAGAATAAACCAATTTCATGTATTATGAATATTTAAATTTAATATTGTATTATAATTAACAAACAAATTTGTGGATTATTTATTTGAAAGATTAATTGCATATGAATAAGTTATTGATCCTTTCTACTAATTTTGGAAAATATTTTAGCGATTGAATGGCAATATGATTCTATTAAAATTATCTCATGTTATAAGTAGTAATACAATCAAAAAAGTCAAATGAATGAATGTATTATTATACTTAATAATAATTAACTTAATTTTGAAACTAATTGATTAATATGATATTAAATGGTAAAATGAATATATAACAAATATAATGATAAGAAATAATATTTGAAAATTTTTTAATTCATCTATTATACCTTTATTATATTTAATTATTATCAAAAAAAAGTAGAATTATATAAAATATTTAAATTTTTATTATTATATATTTTAATTAAATTTCTTTCAATCTTGTTACTATTGAAAATAAATATCAAATTAAATTTGTATATTATTTTTAATTGAATTTGAATCTATCTATTATATTTTCGTATATAATATATATTTTAACTTATTGGCAAAGTAATTGAACTTTTTTGATAAACTTTAACTAATTAATTTTTCAAATAAATAATAA
>JNEM01009215.1:0-12543 GCA_000697335.1 Conidiobolus incongruus B7586
TTTAATATATATATATATATATATATATATTAGTTTTTTTGATTAAAAAATTAACTTTTTAAAATTGGTTGTTTAATTTAATCATGCTTAAATCAAATAGTAATCATCAAAAGTTTTTTATTTTGGTATTAGTAAAACTTAACCATAAACCCTCTAAAATTATTTAAAATTTACAAGCAGCTTTTGGTAATAAAGTATTATCTAAATTAACAATTTATTGCTGGGTAAATTACTTTAAGGCTAAAAGAGAAACTATTCAAAACCTGCTAAAATCTAGAAAACCAACTTTAACTATTACTCTTTTAATTGTAAATAGAGTGAAAAAATATATTAAAAAGTACCTTTTTATTTCAGCTAGAGAATTATCTAAGCACTTTAATATTAGTTTTACAAGTATTTTATATATTTTAAAGTTTAAACTAAAATTAATAAATAAAAATATAAAATAGGTACCTTATAATTTAACTAAAGCTTAAAAAAAAGCTAGAGTAGCTATTACTAAATAAAACTTATTAAAATATTACCAGAAGCTTAAACTTTTATAGCAAATAATTACAATTGATGAATCTTAAATCCCTATGTATAATCCTTTACTAAAACACAAATCAAGATGCTGGATTAAGCTAAATTAACCCCCTCTACAAATCCTTTTAAATAAACATTTTGTTAATAAGTGAATGTTAATTATTACAATAGATTATAATAGTATATGCTATTTTTATTTAGTTCCTGAAGGAAAATCAGTTAATAGTAAATTATATATTGCTTTTTTAAATAAAAGTATTTCTAATTGGTGTTCTCAATATAATTTGAGAAGACCTATTATTTTACATGATAATTGCAAAATACATAAATCTAAAGCTGTAAAAAACTTTCTAATTAAAAATAACTGGAAAGAACTACCACATCTAGTATATTCTTTTGATTATAACCTATGTAATTATAATTGCTTTAGGCAATTAAAAAACCAGCTTGCAGGAAAGAAAATTTCTATAAGAAAATTTAATTGGTTTGTGAAACATCAAATTTTAGTCTTTAATAAAAAGAACTGTTTTTTAAGTGTTAGAAGTTTGCTAAAAGTATAGCAAAAAGTTATTGATAATAAAAGAAACTATTAAAAAATATGGTTATAGGAGTGAAAATCCTTAAAAACCAAATTTAAGCTATTTAAAAATATCAAATTTTAGACTTTAAAAAACTATTTTTATATATAAGTGGTTAGCCATTATTAGTAGAGTATTAATAATTATAAAATAAAAAACTGACTTATATTATTTATTTCTATAAAAATGTTATATTGAAATTTTATACAAGTTTAATTATTGATAAAATAAATGAAATTCGTTATTATTAAATAACTATTATATAATAATAATATTAATTTATACTATTTAAAATTTAATAAATATATATTAATATCATCTTATTCTTATTAACATATTTTAATTTTTTAATTTTGTTAACTATATTTTTGACAACTCTCTAAAAAATTAATTTTTCAAATTTTAAATAATTAACAATTATATTTATTTATCATTACTTTTTTAAAGTTTTCAAATTTTATTATTTTTGAATTTAATTAATTTACTGGTATTTGAAAATTAAAAAAAATCTTTTCAATAATATTGATAATTAAAATATTAAATTATTTTTCACTATTTTAAAATTATATACATTTTTAAAATTTTTAATTTATCAAAAATTTTTTATTAAAATATCTGAAATTTGTTTTTAAAATTTTATAATATTATAAATTAATTTTAATAAAAATATTTTTTTATTATTTTCCTTATTCTAGATCCTTTTCAGTTGGAAAATTAGTAGAATCACCATAAATGTACGACATCCAATTACTTGAAGTGCTCTATATAAATTATGAAATTAATGTCTTGTCTATGAAATTATATATTTAAAAATTACCTCTTGTTGACTCACCGGACTAGTTGGCGTCTGTTGCGAATCCTGCAATTGAAGTGTAGTAGGTGGTGGCGGCGATATACCAGCCTTACGGATTAGTCCAGCCTAAATCAAAAGTCGATTATTGCATCTTTATGCTTTTTTAGATATAGAAATACCTGTTCCTTCTGATACTCATCGAATCTTAGGGACGTTGCCAAAATTTGTAAAATTTCAAACCTTCTAGGGTCACCTCTAGGGAGAGTTAGGAATTCGACGAGGTGAGCTGCATTCAATGTGCGCGAATTTTCAATTTCGAGATCGAGATCATTCTTTTGGCTGAGAGCTTCTCCCAATTGCTTGGTGAGTGCAATAACTATGTTGAAGTTAGTTGAGTTGATATTATTAGTGAAAGGGAGGAGATTTACCTTCTCTTTGTAATTCTTTAATTTGATAATCATTATCGTTCAACCTCTTCTCCAATTCTTTGGTCTTAGTACTCTTTTGATTCAAATCTGTAATAATTTCCTAAATCAATCAAGTCAATAAGCAATCATGAATTATAAAATTTAAGCGGTACTTTGGCCTTATTCAGCTTGGTACTCATCTCACCAATCAATTGATTCTTAGCCACCAATTGCTTTTTAAGACTGGCTGTGGCGAAATCAATTTCCGAAGTTTGTGTAGATTGTAATTCTTCGATAAGTGATTCCAACTTATCGATATTTTCTTGGGATTCGTCGTACTTCTTCTGAAGTTGATCCAACTGCTCCTCTCTTTGTGCAAGATTGGATGACTTAGTTAAGAGTTGGGATTCTAAATCGGATTTTTGCTGCTCTTCATAACTCCACTTACGTTCCCAAGTTCCTTTCTCTTCAGAAAGCTGCTTCAATTGGAATTGTAAATCATTTAATATGGATTCTGATTCCAATTTGGATTGCTCTTCAGAACTCTGTCGCTCCAAAAGTTGGGACTGTAGGTGTTGGATGGTTGCTTGAGTTTCATCAGTGGATTCCTTGAGTTCCGAAAGTTGATTTTGTAGATCTTTGATTAATTTGTCTTTAGCAATTTCGGAATCTTTTAAAGCTTGAAATTTGGATTGGATATCGGTTAATTGTTGTTTAAGTTTATTCTTTTCATCCTAAAAACCATTAATATATTATAAATATTACAACATGATAGAGGTTACCAATTCAGATTTCAATTTCTTAGCGATGGTATCCTTCATTACAGTAATCTTTGATTGCAAATTATCGTTCTCGGTCCTAAATTTGTCAATTTTGGACTTGTTTTGGTTCTGTTGCAATTCGAGTTGTTGAATCTTGGATTCATACTCTAAAACTCAATAAGTATATTGATAGAGTAAATTGACATAGCAGTTACCTGATTTGATAGAGTCCAACTTCTCTTGAGCATCTTTAGCATTAGTCTCTCCCACTAATTTGAATTTGTTATTGAGTTCTTGAATTTCGGTTTGAGCAGTTTCTTTCGCTTTGATTATTGAGTCAATTTCGGATTTGAGGGATTGAATTTCAGTTGAGTGATCTAATTTTGAATATTCAATAAATGTTTAAGATAAAATGATCATTATAATAATCACCTGATTTAAGTCGATTCAATTCAGACTTGGCAGATTCCAACTTGTCATTACTCTCTTTCAATTGATCCTTCAAAGTAGTAACCTCATTTGTACTCTCCGTCAACTTAGCATTCCAATCACTTTCTATGGATTTTTTAGTTTGCTCCAACTCTCTCAATTGACTTTGCAATTGTGAAATCGTTGATTGCAACTCTTTCTCACTATTTTCCTTGGATTTTATTAATTCATCCAATTCAGCTTGGAGTTGTTGTACTTTGGAAGTATTGTCACTACTCAGTTGAGTTAATTTTTCTTCCAAATTGGATTTGGCATCACTCAAACTATTCAGCTCTGTTTGTAATTCCTTAACCCTATACTCATTAATCTCACGAATATGTTTCAACTCTTGCTCCATTTCATTTTTTTGGGTGGTTAATTGATCAATCTCCGATTTTAATTGGCTAACTTCGGTGCTGTGACTTTCTGTCGCATCCATCAATTTTTTGTCCAATAATTCCTTAGCCTGTGTTAATTGATCAATCTTTTCCCGAAGTGTTGCGATCTGACTATTGTTACCTTCATTGATCAATTTTAGAGACTCTTCCAATTGGGATTTTGAATGGGTCAATTCGTCAATTTGGACCTTGAGAGCTTGAACCTCTTTGGTGGAAGTGTCTCGGACTTGTTGGATCGTGGATTCCAGTTCCGATTTTTGGGTGGTTAGATGATCGATTTCGGATTGTAGGGACTGGAGTTTAGATTCGCTGGATTCTAGAAGTGCTTGTTTATCTTGTTCCATTTGAGATTTTTCACTCTTGATTAAATCCAACTCAGCCTTAAGTTTGTTTACCACCTCGTCATGATTTTTCTTCACCTTGGCCAAAGTTTCGGTCAATTCCTTCTTCTCGATGGTAATCTGATCAAGTTGGAATTGTAATTCGTCCAATTTGGTAGCATTCGATTCCTTAGCCTGATTAATTTCTTCTTTCAACTGTCGTTTGGAGGCCGTCAATTGATCAATTTCCGATTTCAAATTGGAGATTGTGGATTCGTTGGTGGATTTCAATCCTTCCATTTCTACGGTGAGTTTGGATTTATTGTCCTTCAAAATTTCCAATTCGGATTTCAAATCTTGTACCAAACTATCGTGACTAGATGTAGCTTGTTTCAACTCTTGCTCCAATTTTAATTTTTCATTGGATAGACTGACAATTTGACCGTTGAGATCCTTCAAAGATTTCTCATTCGAAACTGTCAATTCCTCCTTCTTCTTTTCAATTGTTTCCAGCTTCTCATTCAATTCCTTAACAACTTCATCGTGCTTTGTGGTGATTTCAGAAATTTGATCCTTGTGACCCTGTTCACTAATCTTAAGCTTTTGATTCAATTCCTTCAACAGACTAGCCGACTTTTCCAAATTCTTTTTGGTTTTGTCGCGTTCTTCAGTCAAGTTGACATGCTCAGATTGTAGGGTGGCTAGTTGGGATTGTAAGGAATTGAGTTTTTCCACTTGGTTTTGGAGTTCGGTCGAATGAGATTGTTTCAATTGATCAAGATCGGATTTTAATTGATGGTTGAGACTGATTTGCTCATCCAAAAGGATTTGCTTACTCTGTTCGAGTTCGGCATACTTATCCTGACTTGCTTTCAACTCTTGGTTAATCGATTCTAATTGAGATTTGTAATTGTCAATTTCCTCTTTTGAAGATTTTTTCAAATTCTCGAGTTCATCTTCTTGCTTTTTTTGGAGATTTTCCAATTCTGATTGAAGTTTGGTAATCACATCATCATTGAATGATTTTTCATTCTTCAAACTGGAAATTGTCTCGTTTAACTTGACAGTGGCATTCTTCAATTTATTAACTTCATCTCTAGATTTCTGTAGTTCAGTAGTCTTCTCGTTGAAACTCGCTTGTAAAGCGTCCAATTCTCGAGTCAATTTTTGGATCTCTTTCTGGGATCGTTTGGAGGTGGAAGCGTTGGAGGTTTGAAGATCATTGAGTTGCGATTGTAAATCTTTCAAATTAGATTCTGTAGTGACGAGTGTTGCTTCAAGTTGCTGGATACTGGAGTTTTTACCTTCGAGCTGTGATTCTAATCCTCGTTTGGTGGTAGTTAAACTCTCCAATTGAGTTCCTAATGATAGTAGTTTGGTTTCCAATTCGGATTTCAATTTGCCACTTTCAGATTGCTGAGTACTAAATTTGAGTTCATAATCCTTCATCTTACTATTCAAGCTTTGGATCAATTCCAACTTGTTATCCAACTCAGATTTAGACTCCTGTAAAGCTTCTTCATACTTTGAAGATGATTGCTTGGATTCCATCTCCAAAGACTCGTACTTCTTTTGCCATGTCTTTTCTTCTTGTTGCTGGGACTGTTTGATAGTATCGAGTTCAGTCTTCAAATTGTCCAAGGATTTGGAAAGTTCGGTCTTTTCAGATTGAAGTTGATTATATTGTTGGGTCAACGCGTCAATTTGGGATTTGAGATCACTTTCGATTTGAGATTTGGAGGATTCTAGAGATTTTCGAGTTTGTTTTAAGTCTTGGATTTGAGATTCGAGAGATTCCTTTTGTTTGCCAAGGTCATCTAATTGAGATTGAGAATTGAGCTTTAATGTGGAGTACTCCTTTTGCAACTTGTCTAGCTCTGAATTAGCAGACTCACTGGTGGATTGGAATTCTTTCAACTTGGATTCTAATTCTTCGACCTTGGAAGTTTTTTCATTTTGGATAGTCTCAAGCTGAGATTTGAGATCTTTTAATTGTACGTTTAATTCCTCAACTGTAGATTCTTTATCCTTTTTCAATGATTCTAACTCTTGATTCTTAGCCTTTAATTCATATTGTATCGTTTCAATATGCTGATTCAACGCTTGGACTTGATCATCCTTTGATTCTAAACTCTTTATTTGAGATTTCAAATTTTTTATTTCTTTGGAATGCGTTTCATTTAACTTTGTGATTTCGATCTCAATGACTTTGGTTAACTCGCTTTTGTGAGATTCTTGCAATTGTTGAAGCTGAGTTTCGTAATTTTGAGATTGGGATTTTAGCTGAGATTCTGAAGCAGAAAATTCTAAAAATAGTATTCAGTAAAGAGCCAATTTAAATTTATATAAATATAAAGTATTACTCGTCTTAAATTTTTAATTTCTTTTATTAATCCTTCATTCTTATTAACTTCTTCACTCTATTTCTCTTCCAGATCTTTTAATTTAGTTTCGTAGTTTTGATTATCATTAGTCAATTGATCTTTAATTTGTCTCTCATTTAATTCTAAATTCCTCAATTTCGTTTCTAATTCTGACACTTTGTCCTGATCTATTAAAATAATTAATAAACATTCATATATGTTTGAATATACTTACTGTCGGAGCTGTGGGTTAACTGATCCAGTAAATTTTGATTGGATAATTCTAAACTCTCAATTTCCATTTTTAATTTATTCACTTGATTATCCCTGTCGTCTTCCAAAGATTTTAATTGGGACTGCAATGAGTCGCGCTCGTCTTTGATACTTTTGATTTGAGATTTGTGCTCTTCTTTGATGACCAGGAGTTGAGCAATAGAATCCTGTTGCAAAGATTGTTTCAGATCCTGTAGACTTTGAATATGTGCTGTAAGGTGACTATTGTCTTGGCGTAATTTTTTGATTTCAGCTTCTAAAAAATTTTTAAAAGGTTTGATAATTTATCACTATGAGTCATGGTTGAAAAATTATCTAAATCGCCATTTGAACTCGAAGGTGGAGGCGGTAAACCAGGACCAAAGTTATCCATAGTATTTTGAACCTGTCTAATAGCCTGAACCAATTCTTGAGGAATTCCTTGGAACATATGATCCGGCGGATCTGCCCCGTGACTTATAATTTCTAGTATATAACTGATTTTATCAAGTATTGGATCCATTATAATTGTTTGAATTTATTATTTAATTAATTTATAATTAGTGACATACCCCAGTGAGGTATTTTTATTATTTAATTAGGAATTTAATTGGAATGTGGGATTCATATTGCTTCCAAAAATAGATAGGATTTTATAATTGTTAAAAATGTGGCAAGATTTGAATTTAAGATCAAAGATTAAAAATTGGATGATGATATAAATTAATTAATTATGTCTTCGAACTAAAAGTTATTTTAAATTTAATTAACCAATTAAATATCACAAAATATAATTATTTTATAAAAAGAATTTCCAAAGAAATTGAAATTTGAAAACATAATTAATATTCATCAAATTTCCACAATATTAGATCAATAATTATTGAATATTATTAAGAGTATTATTCAAACTAATAGAGTTTTATTATAGAAATCATTCCTTATCATAATACACATAAAAATTCCATATAGAAGTAATCATTCAATAAAGTTAACTGGTGGATCCAAATTTTAGTGAATTTATATAAGGAAATAATTTTTAATTCCATATATTAAACATAACTTCTAATAGAACAAGAAGATCATATATACATTCTAGTCTTAATTTTATTCTTGTTTATTGATACAGATATCAATGTAATGATTGATATAATAATAAATTTGTTGTCAAATAATATCCTTATAGAGGACACAGTATTAATTTGTATCATTTCTCTATGTATTAATTATATTTTAAATAAAAAGATCTATAAATAATAGAGGTATAATAAGAAATCACTCTTTATAAAGAAAAACCTAAATTTTTATTAATTTATCTGATTTTTAATGAATTTTAAATCGGTTTATCAACTTGAATATAAAAGTAATTCTATTTGCTTTAAATTCAAATCTATCGTTGACCTTATTTTGATCTAAATTGATTGAGGAAATATTGTAACTGTAAAATATTATTAAAAGGATTTAATGAGATAAAACCAAAACTCTTTATATACTGAATTATCAATAGATCATCATAAAATTATCTACAGTATACACTAGAAGATGTAATAAAATTATTTTATTATATAAAACCTGTATCTCGATATTTGTTATTTAGTATGATCAATCATTAAGCTAAATTAATATTTAATAATGTACAATTTCAGTAATTATTTTCTAATATATTGAAATTTCAAAATTATTTCAATTTTGAGGGGTATAAAATAAATATATAAAACTAAGAGTAAAAATAAAGCTTTTTTTCTTCAAGAAAGATGATTATTTCATATATCTCTTAAATAAAATATTCTCATGTTGATACAATTCTCAATTTGATTTTAAATGTCAGCATTTTTTATCCAATCATATGATACCAACAAGAATATTTGAGAGTGACTTGTTTTTCTGAGATTTATCTAAACTTTATCAAACCAGTGATATAAATTTTAATACTGTCAGAAAAATTCAAAAAATGAAATCATTATTCTAGAGATAAATTTAATGTAAATAGTAAACAAAATAAAATCCAAATTTTTAGTCAATATATTTATCTATTAAAAATTAGATACATTTAATTCTTATTCTAATACCAATCATTGGGTACCTCTCCCACAAAAACCAATTACAACTCGTAGAACAGTGTAACATAATATCAATAGTATTCTCAATAATATTTGGTATTATTGTCTATAACGCAATTGATGATGTGGATCCAAAGCTCATTTTGAAGGAGTTGAATGATAAGGAATTGTTGAAGAAGGAAAAGTCTGCTATGTAAGTAATTTTACATTTTGTAATTTTTTTTACTTATGAATAGCAAGTCCAGGATGTTTAGGTTTAATAAGTGCTGTATTCTTTTTAATCAGCTGTTATTGTTTTATTTTATTCCGTTACCTTTTAATCATAATTTGAAATTGGACAAGTTGTTACGCTCCAGGGAATATCTACATATTGAAGTAAATATGGTTATTTATTTGTGAATATTGATTTTAATGTATGTTAATTTCGTTCGTTCAATTACTTTCGGAATTTTGTTGATTCAAACAATGGTCCTACTAGGATTCTATGATGAGGTGTCCGACATTAGGTGAAAGTACAAAATCTTTTTACCCAGTATTGCGTTCATTCCAATGCTTATGGTTTATTTTATTTCTGACAGTTTGACTACCGTAGTACTAACCCATCCCTTTAAGTCAATATTAGGGAATTCTATCAATTTGGATGTTTTGCGCTATGTCTATATGGCGATGATAGCTACATTTTGTACTAATGCACTCAATATTGTTGCAGGAATCAACGGAGTGGAAGTGGGTCAGACTCTGGTGATTGCGATTTCCGTGGTAATTTTTAAAATTCCCCACTTAAACGAAATTTACAATAGTTTAGTAGTAAGATACATATTCTTAATTTATTTGTTGATTCCATTCGTCGGAATGTCCATCCTTCTGTTGTTATTCAACAAATATCCAGCAAAAGCATTCGTTGGGGACACTTATTCCGATATTGGAGGCATGGTCCTAGAAGTCGAAGGGATATTGAGTCAGTTCAGCAAAAATATGCTATTGATTTTTGGTTCCCAAATTTCATATTTCATTCTGTCTGCCCCTCAACTCTTTCATCTCATACCACGTCCTCGTCACCGTATGTCAAAATTCAATCCAGAAACTGAGTTTCTAGGACCTGGCGAAACCGAATTCAAAAATTCCTTTAAATTTCACCAACTGTTAATTTTTCAATATCCTCAGCGGTTTAAATCAAACCAAACTTACAAGAGACCCTAAAACCCAGAGAATTATTAAATCGACGGATTTTACAGTTTTGAATTGCCTATAAATGATATTTGGGTCTTTGAGGGAAGATCAATTATTTTTTAGAATGATACTACTTTGAATTCTTTGGAGTTATATAACGTTTGAAATACGTCACTTTGGAGTTCAATCATTCTATTCTCAAAATTAAAAAATATTTTTAATATTTAACATTAATTGTGATATGTAATTGAATATTTCGGTAACTTTGAAGATTAATAACCGAATATTTAACAAATAAAATTTAAACAAATAAAATTCCCATAAAATTAAAATTCTCAAAGATTTTAACAAAGAATTAAATCGGATTAATATTACAGTTTGAAATTTCAATTAACATTTAAAATAATGAAATAAAACCCTCCTTTTATAATATTATTTAATATTTAAAATCATTTTTAAAATTATTATGGAAAAAAGACCGACAATGACATCGGCAGGAGGCTACACTAATGTAAGGCCTACACGCAGACTTAGTATTGTGCCACCAACCACCGTACCAATTATCCAAGTACAAAAAACACCTCCATATACTGATAATTTGGATGATACTTGTCAAATTAATCCAAATTCTTCTTTTACCAATTATAGAGGTAATTTATATAATTTATTTGAGAGAATAATACTAATTTTTTATTAGGGTTTTGGTTAGTCAATATAGTTCTAATAATATGTGGTAAAATATTTTTTAGCTGTATCCCTTTCGTTAGTACAGAACTCAGTTGGACTTTAACTAATTTAACTTATAACGCTGTAACTAAATTATCCAAACTCTTCTCAAATATACCATTAATTAATTATTCAATTAGGTTTCTTATTGGGTACTTCATTCCATGATAGGCGTGCCTTTTGAATTTAACCAAGGAGCAATGGACCATCTAACACTTTGGGAACAAATCGACAACGAGGCTCAATACACTACAGCAAAAAAATTTTTAACAGCACTTCCTATAGTTTTGTAAGTACTCTTAAATTCATCAGCAAATTCATACTCATATTTTTCTAGATTTCTCATAAGTATTCACTTCAGTCGATACAACCTATTTTATTTCTGTCTCAATTTCATAACTTTAGTGATTATTTTGATAGCGAAATTGCCTATTATGCATAAGATAAGAATATTTGGAATTAATTCTATTCCTGTGGATTAATAGTATTATATATTGATAATAAATTAATGATTATTTTGAATTGTAAAATGGTATTATAATGTTTTAGTTTAGGTAAATATAAAAATATGATAATGGTCCATTTTATATTTTATATTTGAGAATTCATTTAGATGTATATTTAATATATTATATAAATATTTTCTATATCAGGTATCTATATTAGGAATTTATCAATATATCAACACATAATAACATTAGTATTTATCTATTTATAACAATCTATTCCTTCGTACGATTTCAGACTATATTCAACTGATGAACCTACTTGACTTATTTTATTGTTCCAATTCTATTCTTCGCCCGCCCACATTTTGTGCACGATTGGCTTATACTGACGTATTCATTCCTCTTTCAAAATTTTTTATTTCAATACAATGTTTAAAATATTAAAAAATTATATACCTTATCCCAAATATAGCAAGCATCTATTGAACCAAATCTCACAATTCAATCAAAATTAAATTTTGAAATTGTAAACTGATTTCAACCAGATTAATCTATATTCGATATAATACCAGGAGTTACTATAGATAAATCTATGATTTGAGCTATTTTTTATTTTTTTATTAAGGATTAAATTATAATATCATTCAATAGATATAATGAGAAACAAGACTATATTCATTATTATATATTTGAATTTTCAAACAAAATACTTTGTTTTTATTAAATTATTTCATTAAACATATAAATTCCAAGTATATTCAATGATAAATTCATATTAATCCATATTTTTGAATTTTTTGCATTTTTTTTCATAATTTGTATATTTTTACTGCATGATTATTATATTAAATAAACTTTTTTTCGATTTGAATTTTTAAAATAACAATGAAGTTTAAATTTTCAATTAATATACTTATTTTAATACATATTTCTTTGTAGATATCTCTATAATATTTTTTACCTTTTTTATTTTTTGAAATATTCCAATCAACTATATATAACCTGCCTGCTTTAAATTGTATAATTTATAATTTGATTCTAATATTAAAGTTTATAATATATATTATTAGTTTATATACTATAATTAATTGCAAATCTATAATTGTTATATAAAATATCAATATCAATATATTAAAAATATTATTAAATATTATTTTGGGTTATAAATAATAAGAGATATATATTGATATCAATAATTCATAAATATAAGATAGTAAAAAAAACGATTATTTATTTTTATAATTATAATTTCATTATATTATATATAAATCTT
>JNEM01009217.1:0-13522 GCA_000697335.1 Conidiobolus incongruus B7586
ATTAATTAATATAAATAAATCAAATATTATATTCGATTAAATTAATAAAATATAATATTAATATATAGTCTTAATTATAATAAAAATAATAATAAATAAAAATTAATATGATAAAAAATAATATTTAATAGTTAAGTTAATATTATTTATATAGTTAAATTAAATTAATAATATAAAAATATATATATAATGATTTTAAAAACTAGGTTCTTAATAATATTATCAAAAATTTAATAAATATATATATTTATGGGAATTAATATAAATTTAACTTAATATATAATTAGTTATATTTGATTGAATACCTTTCATAGATTAATAATTATTAATGAAAATATTATAATTCACCTATATATTTAGTTATATTATATTTTGATTGATTTGTTATTAAATTAAATTACTGAATTATCATTTGTCCAAGTTTCATATTAATCAATAATAAATGGAAATAAATTAATATGAAAAAATACAATTATCAAGTGGCATAACTAAGCATTAGCCAAATAATTTGATTTTAATTTTTATTCCAATATATTTTAATATATTCAATTAAATGATTTATTTCAAATTTAGATTTAAACTAACACTCCTTTATTATTTTATAAATGTTTACAACATTTTAAACTACTGAACTTATATTTTTACAATAGAGAAAAAAATTTACTGTAATTAGGAAAAATTGATATTTCAAGATTATGGTTAGTTCTTTATTAATCATATTAACATTTTTCAAATACATTTTGATTTATTTAATTCGATATTTTTGATATATATATGCTGAAAAATTGATCAAAAATTTAGTGTAATTAATTTCAAACACTAAGATTGGATTAAAAAAATTAAAATTTGCATTAATTAAGATTCCTTAGCTCAATGGTAGAGTGATTAAGTTTAATTTTGTTAATTAATCTTAGATCGCAGGTTCGAATCCTGTGAAGGAATTCATGAATTGCTTGTGATTACACCAATTCAATTGTCTAGACCATCTCATGGTAGATTACAATATTATAGACTACAACGGTATATGAAGCATTAGAAATTTTTATAGTTTATTAATACTAATTTATTTTAAGGAATTATTGACCCAAAATTTAAGGATTATGATTTTTATTTTAATTGTTAAATTTAATCCACTTGGAATTTAAATTCATTGAATTATCAACTATCAAAAATCAATACTAGCTATGAAACATAAGAGATTTATAACGAGATGTTCCAGTGCCGAAACATCGAATAATTTCTCCAATAATTTAGGACATAATGGAGGAAGTGACGATATTCTCAGAAAAAAATTAAACCCAACTCAATTAAAAATGAAGCATGCTGGTAATCTCTTAAATTTTTATTTGAAACAGGGTACTATTTACGATAATATTTTTATCGCTGCTAAAGATGGAGACGCTGAATATTGTAACATAATACTGTGTAATATATATTGATAATATATTGAGATAATTTTGAATAGTGAGAACTTATTTTAACTTGGGAGGTAATGTGAACCAGCCGGACGCTTCTTCTAGAACTTGTCTCCATTTGGCTTGTTGTAACGGTCATGTCGAAGCGGCGGAAGTTTTAATTCAACTTGGTGCGGATGTAAATAAGCAGGATGCTAATGGAAATACTCCTCTTCATCTCGGTATCGAATATAATTATACAAAAAATACCTGATTATTAACAATATTTTAATAGCTATTATTTGCAACCACTTCTCTATTGTTGTATTATTATTAAAAAATGGTAAAAGTTATCAAATATTTAATTTAACATAAAATTTAATTTTTATTAGGAGCTCAAACTACATATGAAACTGATAAAATTGGAGAAGGTCCCAAATTAGCATCACCCCTATCTATGGCAATGACAAGAATAAGAATGTTGAAGAAGCAATCCAAATCTCTTTTAATGAATCAAGCTAACAATTTGAAGCAAATGGAAGATATTTTAGAGATTTTGAAATTCTTTAGTTCTATGCAAAGTATGAGCCAATCAACTGATAATAATAGTAACGCCAAACCGGATGAAGATGATCAATCCATTATGAATTCGTTGACTAGAATGACAGAGAAATTGAGTTTGACGAAGCAGAATATGATGAATGGTACAGGAGATCAGACGACAGAGAGTTTAAATGAATGGGAGGAGTTATTAAATGAGACAGATCAATTGATGAATAAGATCACTTTGAATTAAAATCCAGCAAAATTCACTTACGAATCATTGTAACTCAACCAATTTCACCAATATATGTATTATCATTATATACATAAATGATTTCACTCAGAAATCATACATTTTGCTATTATTTATTATATTTAACTATAAATATAGCTTAATTGGGATATAATAAATATTGTCATTTATTTTATTATAATAATTCATAATTTTTTTGTTATAAACATCAATTATAAAAATAGTAAAACAATAATAGATTTTACTAATTTAACAATAACTTAATTAATGCTAATTGAATATACCAATAATAAAGTGATATCATAGTATTTACTATATAGTCCTTTAATAATTAATAGCCATTATTAATGATAACCCAGCAACTTATAATTTGTTGCTGGCCAACGCGGATTGTAAGAATCCAAAGTTAAGGGGGAAATAAATTAATTTAACAACAGAGCCGATCCATGCGTTACCTTGCTGAATATTCCAATTGATCAGTGCCAAAATATCAGTCACATCCTGTTTCAGTACCAATGCAATGATGATCATGAGGACTGGAGGTGAGAGTGTAACTAAGATAACCGCTACTGACAATCGGAAAATAATGGATTTGAAAGGTGAGAAGTGAGTAATGATAACATAAGGTAAAGTCAATAAACTCAATACTAGTGCTAAACCAAAGTTGAGAGTGGAAAGACAGAGTGTGACTACTGAGGTAATAATCAAAAGCATTAATTGATATTGTAAAAATTGAGGAGAGCTAATAGAATATAGGGGAGGAAGCAATTTGGCTTGAATAACATAGATCACTGGGAGAATAAATATCTATAAAATGCAAAATTAGTAAATGAGATCGATTATAAATTAATTTAGCTTACTCCTAAATTATTCAATTTTTCAGCATATTTTGTCATAAATAGGTAAGATGACCAGCCCATTAATTGAGTGATAGTAAAGAGCATAAATGGTTCAATGTAATGGTAGAATCCAAGAGTGGTTCTAGGCTCAAGGTCAGGGAATTTGAGATGCAATCTGGACAAAATAATCATCGAGTATATAAGTGGGATAGCACCAAGGATTCCAACAACGGGAAGATACATTTGCAAAGATACAAATTCATTGTAAGACAGCATGATGTAGAAATTGTATGAATGATGTAATCTTTCCAATAGATTGTTGTAACTACGGAAGGCTTCTTCAATAAGGATGCCAATCTCCATCCATCCAAATGAAGAAGATGGGGCGGGGACACCTACGAGCGAGACACCATGTATATCATAAGTCAGAAATAATCCACTAGATCTTGTTGGAATAGTAGTTGCTTGGATACCGAGTTGAGTGAACATACATGCTAGTCGACTCATGTAGCCTTCTGGCTGTGAATTAGGATGTACACTTGTCTTGGCGCGGAAGTCATCGCTAATCTTTTGAAGGGTCGTAATGACATCCAAATTTGGTAAATGCCCATTGAGTCCCTCATATACAATTTGGATTGATTCGTAGTGATCTGAGCTAGGAGGAAGATCCAATTCCAATGCGATCTGAATGTATCCGGATCGGAGCTCAAGAGGCTCTGTATCTTCTTCGCCATGGTAACGACTCAGCCACTGATGAAGTCCTTTATGGTGATGTTGAGTGAACAAAAATATAACATCCTTGGCCCAAAATGTTGATTGTTTGAATTGATGGGCGATAGATAGCAACATAGCAACACCATTATGATTACCTTGAGCTAGAGTAACTAAATTAGCTATTGCATTAATATTTATTTATAAACAATTTACTGGATGGCAAAGATTCCCAATCAGCATTCAACAGCAATGCCTCAGTTCCATCTGATTTCCAGGCTCTTAGAATTCCATAAGTGTTAATTCCTTCAATATCCTATACATAATAAAATTATAAAATTATAAAACAAATCATAAATAATCAAAAATGAACTATACTTCTGATCCATCCGCACTCTTAATAATAAATTTTTGTTGAGCAGTTTCAATACCGAGAGCTTGAAGTTCTTGGACCAAGTGGTCAGAATAGCTATTCAAAATGAGTATTATTTCAAATAATAATGATAAATATAAATTACTATTGAGATCCTTTTAATTTGAGATCTCTTAAAATTTTACTTTGGCTTTCAGCATAACGAACTTTGGATGGTGAATAATAAGCATAAGCCTATAAAAAATTAATAAAATTCCAAATTAACAATACAGTCTGAACTTACAGAGCTGGGCAACAGAGCATTTTCTGAAATGTAAATATTTTTAATATACTGTTCTGAAGGTAATATAAACAGCCAACTTATCCCCACAATAAATAGTATAAAACTATTAACATTGATTAATAAATATGAGAGAATAAATAGATATTAATTGTACCTGATTGTGATTGGTAATTTTTGAACTCTTTTAAGTATTCCCTCCAAAATTGAGCCAATTTTTTGCCTTACTCTACTTTTATCAATTAAGACCATAGATTTTAATTGTATTAATAATTAGATATGTTAAAATAAATTTGATTAATAATATAGAAAACAAAATGGATCCAAAAAATTATTGAATATTAGATATAATATGAAATCGTGACGTGACTTGAGTTATTATATTAAAATGATATGACGCTTAAAATTTATGGGTTGGTAGTTGCAGGAAGTTAAAAGAATAAAAAAATGAACAAAATGTTAATTAAATTAAAAGTATTCATAATCCATATAAAAGAACTAAGTATTATCATCGACTAGTTTGATCTTTCTTATTAATTTTCTTTGTCAATTGGAACATATATTAGATGAGTACTAGAGAGAAGCTATTGGCACTCGCTGCGAAACGTAAGGCTGAGAGAGAGGCAGAAGAACCCAAACCCAAATCGAAACCTAAGTCAAAAGCCCCTGCTTCAACCCCTGCGTCACGACCTATTGCTAAGCCTTCCTCCGCTTCCAGATCTTTTAATTCGAAACCTTCTTCTCTTTCCGGATCATATTCCAAATCTTCTTCAGTTGCAAGATCACATATTTCCAAGTCAAGGTAGACTTAAATTTTCTTATTACTATGAATTGTGTTTTAACAATGGATAGATTTGCTTCTAGCGATTCTGCCCCACGTTCCAGATTCACTAGAGAAGATGAATATGATTTAGATGATGGATTCGTCGTGGATGATGACGAAGTCGAAGAAGGTAAATGATAATTAATTTTTAAAAATGGAGTTGAAAATTAATTAATTCCAGAAATGGATTCGGATGAAGGTGACTCAGATGAATTATCTGAAGAAGAGGTAAGACCCAAAAAGAAAAAGAAGGTAAATATTAAAATAGTAAGATGTTACTTTGGCAAATCTAAACCTTTGGTAGGAGTCTTCAAGCTCTTCGAAGAAAAAGAAGAAATCCAAATCACACAGCGACTCTGATGACTCTGACGAAGATTTATCTTCAGTCGAAGAAGAGGAATTTGATGGTAATACTGATACATATAATATTTTCAATATTTATTTTTAATATCAACTTTAGAGGATGATCCTGCAGGCATTGATACATCCAATATTATTGAAGGTGGCCGCAGAACTAGAGGAGCACGACTTAATTTCTCTGGTTTATAAAATTACTACGTCGATTGATCTCTGTTTCTTAAGACTATTCGATTAACTAGACATTACCATAATGTCTAATTAACATATACACTGTATTCATTTCCTCTCTAATATGATTTATTCCTTGTAAAATTTGATAAGTCACATTTATATCATTGGAATAATACAAATATCAGCATAGATTAAAGCTTTATTTATTATTTAATTATATGCTCCATAAAAATAGTGTGTGTATATTTTTATCAAGGGTATATTGAAGCACGACATTTTAATGCAATATAGCCAATTCCAGCAATTGTTATAATAATTTATTTTTATGTATAAAAAATCGTATTAATTATAATATAATTTTCACTTACAAATATACCTAATAACGTCTTTGTATAAAATCTGCAAATTTTATCTTTGTTCAATTTTAGGTTTTTCTTGAAATGCTGTTTTGATGACGCCTCTACTAAGAATTTTCACAGTTCTTCAATTGATTAATTATATAGGATGTCAAACATCGTAAATAATTTTTGTGTATTAAATAAATTATTTTGAGCTTATTAAACTAATTGGATAGTAGAGAACTGAATGAATAATGTCTTGATTATATGCTTCTAATGTATGCTCTAATATTATTAAAGAAATTTGATAATTTGATAATAAGGCCAATTTATTTAGATTTATAAATTACTAAAGTATATTTCGATGAAGTCATTAAAATACTAAATCATGTTAAATTTAATATTTATAATGCCCCATAAAAAGATATGAAATACTCTTCCAAGTAAAAATTAAAATAGATTAGATTTTAAATCAAAGATATATTAGGAAACAACTTGAATCAGATGCTATTTCCTATTTCTAATGTATAGTTGTTCAAAATCGATAAAAAAATAATAAATAAAATTAAGATCTCATGAATTAATGTTTAATCAAATTTATGCTATATAGACGAAGAAAATATTAATTTGGAGACGGTATTTGGTTTAATTATTTTGACTTTCCAATGGATGGCTTCTTTGACATTTGTTCTCTCTGGGCCAAGAGGTTGTCAATTTCACGTTCTTCAGCTTCTAACTGGCGACGCTCAGCTTCAATCTCGGCCATGAGCTGCTTGCTCTTTTGGTGGAGCTGCTCTTCCTTCTCTCTAAGAGATGCTTCTTTTTCACGGACCATTTGGACAAATTTCTGGCGCATTTCCTCCTCCTTACGAGTGAATTCATCACTAGTATCCTCGGTTTGTGGAACGGTCTTGCCATCATAACCATCGTCACATTGAAGAACTGAGAGAGGACGTCCACTCTTGCGCATCACATTGGCACGGTAAAGGGCGTAATGCTTATAGTGAGTGGTCTCTATAAGATCTTGGAGACAAGTATTCATGAGCATCTGTTGGAGATAGACAAAGTCGTTGTGTTCAGGATTGTCAACTTCAACAACACCCCATCTGTACTTCCTTCCGCGTACTTTCTCAGTACCATTGTCTACTAATGACTGACTGCCCATAACAGCGAATGGGACGTGTTGTTTCAAATCCTCTTTCAAATCATCCTCATCACAATGATCAATGGAATAGATTTTGATACCATTCAATTTAATTTGCTTCAAGATCTTGTCCTTGACTTTTTGGCGTTCTTCAGCTAACATGGTATCGGCTTTGGCAATGACGGGAATAATATTTACCTTGTCGGAAAGTTCCTTAAGAGCTACAATATCTAATTGACGTAAACTAGTAGCGCAAATCATCAGTTATAGCCAAAAATTAATAAATTTTAAATTCATACCCATAACCAGGTGAGATAAAGTAAAGAACAGCATGAACACGGGTGTCAGGGATAGCTCTACGAAAAGTTTTCTTGTTTTCTTCATTCAAATAGTTTTCGTATTGAGAATCAATATATTCTAAGATAGGTTGAAGACTAAAAATATAAGTTAATTTACGCAGAAATAATATAGATGAAGTAACGTACTTCTTTTCACGGTTGAGTTGATCACCAAATCCTGGAGTATCAATAATAGACAAATGTAAAGTAACATTATCTTCCTTTAATTCTATACAACAAAATTAAATTCAAGAAAAATTATATTAATCTTTTTTAAAATTACCAAAGTGAGCTGGATTAACAGTAACCTGAGTAGTTTTTTGAGGATATTTAGGTAAAATTTTTTCAGTTAAATCAGTATTAAATAAAGTATTCATAAAAGTAGTTTTTCCTAAACCAGTTTCACCTAAATAATGTTTTAATCTCTGAGATTTCTTTGAAATATATAATAATTTACCCATAACCAAAACATTAAACACGAAAGGAGTTCTACCGATTCTGACGCATCTTTGCTTAGGCAAGACATCAACACCTAAAGTGTCCTTAAGCACAGCTTGAATGGGGGTGGCGACTTTCCAAGGTCCCAAATCAGGATTTTTTCCTCTATAAAAAATTGATTAATATCTTGATGAGCTAAATCATTTTAATATTAATAACACCTGTGTTGTAAAGCGTATTCCTAATTATTAAAAATCAAGTATTATAGTTAATAAAAGTAATTAAATTTAATTTTTGAAATGTATAAAATATATATTAATATTCAACTTACCAAAGGCATATTGAATTATTTCAAAGATTATTAAATTGAATAATCATGAATGGAATAAGTGACTAAAAGTCCATCGTTCTTTAAACTTTAAAATTTACTAGTCACCCAATCATTCGTCAATATTGATTGGTTAATTGTTAAATGAATAAAATACCAATAAATAATTGAATAAAAACGGTACTTGATAATGAAAATGATAATAATAATAATACTTTCTCAAATCATTATTCCTATAGTTCAATGTCCAAAACATTAATTTAACTTAATTCTAAATATAATTTCCATTTATATTAAATTTAATATTGTATATACATCTTAATCTAGTTTTAAAGCTCGTGCTTATGAAAATTTTGATTTAAAATTATTTAGTAAAATAAATTCGTTCATCAAAATGATTCTAATAACTCAATGATTTTTATTATAATTACTCATATCAAGTTCACGATTATTAAAAGCTGCCAATAATTGAACTTAATTTCCTGTTGAATCAAGTATCACTCAAGTATTATTAATATCTTGATTCTTGTGTATTTGATATAAAAGGCTCTTTGAAAATTATTTTGTAGACACTTAATAATTTGTATTTAAATTATGTTATATTATATTAAAAAAATGATCAAGATAACCAATTCACCTAACTACAATTCTATTATAACACTGCAATTTTCATTAATTTATGATCTCTAACACAGAAACATTAATACATTATTTTTATAAAAATTTTATTTTCAGTTGACACTATGTATCTGATAGTATTTATCTTAGTAATAATATATAATTAAACATATCAAATCACAGACAAAAGGGTATATCTAAAATTTCTTAATATTTATACATAAAAAAATCTTGAGTAGATGAATTACAGAGTGAATTGATGAAATTTAATAATTTCTGGAATTCAGTAGAACAATATACATTAATTCTATTTAAATTTAATCAATATGAAGATGCTATATTTTATAAATATTCTGAGAAATAATAACTATATCAAACCTGAGTTTCAAATATATATATATATATATTTTTAAATATTTTGCTTTTGAGTTAAGATATCTTATCAATAAATATTTTCAATAATAAATTATATTTAATTTATAAAACAGTGTCAATGTTAAATGATATTTAAAAATGAAATATATTTTAATCTGCTATTCATTTATTTAATTGACAAAATATAGATTCACCATTTCATTGGAGAGTTACTAATAATTATAAGTTTAACTAATATTTGATTACATAACTCTAAAATTCATAAAATTATATTCAAACTTTTAATCATTAAAATGTTAATATCTGATTAAATTTATTATCTAATCCCATAATAATTTATCAATATTATTGTTTGCGATAAAAATATAAATTCACTCATATGCAATTAAAAATTATAATAGTCCAATTGAAATAACTATTTTCTATTCATTTAAATTTGTACTTATTTATAGTAAAATATGGCCGAACACTTAGCTTCAATTTATGGTACAGAAAAAGACAAGTAATAATAATTTCAATTTATTCTTTAATATTCACAATTTACTAACCTGTATTTAGAGTCAATTGTTCTTTCTACTTTAAAATCGGTGCCTGTCGACATGGAGATCGTTGCTCGCGTAAGCATGTTCACCCAAATTTTTCCCAGACTATTCTTTTGCCAAATGTCTACCAAAATCCTACAATTAACAATCCTAATCCAATTTCTGACGCAGAACTCCAAAAGGATTTCGATATGTTTTACGAAGATATGTTTATTGAACTTAGCAAGTATGGGGAACTAGAAGAAATGAATATTTGCGATAACATTGGTGACCATTTAGTAGGTAATATTTATGCCAGATATAAATATGAGGAGGATGCTGGTAAAGCCGTTGAGGACTTGAATGAAAGATTTTTTGCAGGTAACTTTATTAAAAATATGTTTATAATACTGCCTTACTAACCAATTGATCTTTTAGGCCGTCCCATGTATGCTGAATTATCTCCTGTTACTGATTTTCGTGAAGGTAATAATTATTTTTTTTTAATTTTAATACATTTACTCATTTTTTAGCATGTTGTCGCCAATATGAAAATGGAGAATGTACACGCGGAGGTTTCTGTAATTTCATGCATTTGAAACACCCAACTCGCGAGCTAAAAAGAGAATTGATGATTGCTCAAAGAATGACGCTTAGAATGAAAAGGGAAGAGAAATATAAAGCAAGTCGTAGCAGAGATCGCAGCCACAGCCCTAGAAATCGCTCTCGCGATCGTGGTTATGATCGCTAATAACCTTGCTAGATAATATTATATCTCCTATTCATTCTATATCTATTTTTATATATTACTCGAACCATTCATTATGAGTATTATATTAAATTTACCCATTTCATCTAATTTATCTTTTATTTATCTTTATTTTAGCCTGTTTTTAGATTATAACCTGAATGTAACAGAAATATTTCTTTATATTTAGATTCGCCATTTTGCCATATTTTCATCATTAAACTGTCTATACTCAAGTTAAATAAAAACATTTTTGATAACTCTTTAGATATTCTGACTTTGTTTTCTAATTTATATTTATTTTACTATCAGGCATTATTAATCACATTGCCCAACACATTTCACTTACATGACTTCTGATTCTTTCTATTTAGGATCAAATAATTGATATGGAATCTAATTAAAATCTCAATACTTAATCAGCTTATACTATTTTAAATCATAGACTCATTTTATTTAATTTATAATCATTCAGAAGAATATTATTTATTTTTGGGCTATATTTGATTATTTTATCACTTTAGTCAATTTTGGAATACTGTTAAATTAGTTAATATATATTATATATGATTATTATTCTTATTACCTTGAATTTGAAGTAATGGGAAATTTTTTAATTTCTGATTTTTCAAACATATTATTAGTTTGAAATGAATAAATATATACAAAGTTAATAAGAAATTATATATTTTTAAAATATATATATATATATATATATTAATTTTTTTGATTAAAAAATTAACTTTTTAAAATTGGTTGTTTAATTTAATTATGCTTAAACTAAATAATAATCATCAAAAGTTTTTTATTTTAGTATTAGTAAAACTTAACTATAAACCTTGTAAAATTATTTGAAATTTATAAACAACTTTTAATAATAAAGTATTATCTAAATCAACAATTTATCACTAGGTAAATTATTTTAAAGTTAAAAAAGAAATTATCTAAAACTTATTAAAATCTAAAAGATTAACTTTAACTGTTATTTTTTTTATTATTAATAAAGTGAAAAAATATATTAAAAAACACCTTTTTATTTTAGTTAAAAAATTATCTAAGTACTTTAATATTAGTTTTACAAGTATTTTTTATATATTAAAGTTTAAACTTAAATTAATAAATAAAAATATAAAATAAATACTTTATAATTTAACTAAAGCTTAAAAAAACTAGAGTAGTTATTATTAAACAAAACTTATTAAAATATTACTAGAAGCTTAAACTTTTATAATAAATAATTATAATTAAAGAATTTTAAATTTTTATATATAATCCTTTATTAAAACACAAATTAAAATGCTAGATTAAGTTAAATTAACCCCCTCTACAAATCCCTTTAAATAAAAGTATTTTTAATTAGTGTTCTTAATATAATTTAAGAAAACCTATTATTTTACATAATAATTATAAAATATATAAATTTAAAATTGTAAAAAACTTTCTAATTAAAAATAACTGGAAAAAACTACTATATTTAGTATATTTTTTAGATTATAACCTATATAATTATAATTACTTTAGACAATTAAAAAACCAGTTTATAAGAAAGAAAATTTCTACAAGAAAATTTAATTAGTTTGTAAAATATTAAATTTCAATTTTTAATAAAAAGAACTATTTTTTAAGTGTTAAATCTTTGTTAAAAATATAATAAAAATTATTAATAATAAAAGAAACTATTAAATTTATATTATATTTTTATTTTTATATATTATAAATTAAAATATTTATTTATTTTGAATCACAAAAAATTCCCATTATTAAAAATACAGAGTAATATTATTATATAATAATATTTTAAATGAACTTATAGCTAATCTGTGCCTTTTAATATTTCCTATTGTCAATTATTACTTTAAAAATATGTTTAATCTTACTTATTAAGGTTCAATAGTTTTATTATAGTGTTTTTTAATAATCAAAATTACAAGTATATTTTGTTATATGTTATTTGATATATCAATCTTTAATTTTCCTTTTCAACAAAATAATTAGATTTAAAACATTTTTAAAATATAAGAATATTACAGTTTGATTTTATATAAAGTATTCAATTGATGTACTATATATTAATATTTAAATAATTATTTTAATTATCATTATATTTAAACTCATAATATATTTATTTCAATATTTTTTAAATCATTTTACTTGTCAATTTGTATGTAAATAGTTTTGTATCACTTTTTGAATATTGAGTTGTTCATAATCTGTTTAATCAATATTGAGCATAGATGCATAGCTTATAGGAATTTATTCGATCTTAATATTTGGTTTCTGATGATTGATATTAAAATATATAATAATCATCACTCTTTGTTAACCATATTATTCAAAATAATTTTAATTTTTTTGGTTCGCTCAATTCCTATATAATATTAGAATAATTATTGGATTGATTAAAATACAAATTAATTAATATAACTAACATTAATAAATTCTGGTTCTAATTATAATATACAATAAATACGAAAACAAATTTGATAAATTGAGCAAATAAGTTATTTATATATAATTTTTTATTATTGTATTTTAAATAATTAGAAATTCAAATTTATGCAATAAATAATCTCATGATTTTACTCCAATAATTAATAAATGACATTTTTCATTTTTGATCATTTAAACATGCTAATAAATATCAAAATTAGAGTTTAAATAAAACTAATAAGTTAATCTATTATTTTGCCAAATATATTCACTTATAGTCATTTTATCTATAAAAATATTTTAATTTAAAAATTCAATATTATTATATTTAAATATATTTAAATTAAATAATGATTATCTAAAATCATTTATTTTAATATTATTAAAACTTAACCATAAATTATTTAAAATTATTCAAGATTTAAAAATATCTTATAGTGTTAATATTTTATCTAAACTTATCTTTTATTAATGGATTTATCATTCAAAGCAAATAT
>JNEM01009219.1:0-11176 GCA_000697335.1 Conidiobolus incongruus B7586
CTCATTGATATATTAAATTAATAATATCATTATTAATTTAAGTCTTTTATTATATTATATTTTTATTATTTAATTTTTTTTATAAAAATATTGAATTACCTTGATAATTCTATAACTCAAATAAAAAAATATAATTTATTCTATTTTTTAATTTTTTAATTTAAGAAAAATTAACAATAAATTATAGTTAATTAGATTTTGGTAAATTTTGAATAATAACTTTTTTAACTTTGAAGTAGCAAATCTAATAATAATTAACAGTTTTAAATAAAATATTAATTTTTTAAATTATTTAAAAGGTTTGCGATTAAGTTTTAATAATATTAAATTAGAAAAAAATTGATGATTAATATTTAGTTTATATATAATTAATTTTTATAAGTAATAATATATTTGAAAATAAAAATTAAAATATTTACAATTTTTTCTTCCCTAACTAATATCAAATAGTTTTATATTAAATCGAAATAAATTAAAGCTTTGTTAATTAAACTGAATCATTTATTTTGGTTTCTGATTTTTATCTAATATTCCGTTATTATTTTAATTGGTAATTGATAGAGCATTGGATCCAGTCATTATAAAACAAATATTATTCAATGTATTGGATTAGTTAATATCTATTTTTACTATTATCAAATTTGATAATTATACGAGTATTATTAAAATGCTGAATGAATATTTAAATATTCATACTTGGTCTTATATCGTTTAATACTCAAAATTTGTACAACTGGAATATTACCCATTATTAACTAAATTTCCCTGAATAGATAAAAACTCAATATAATCTTGTAAAATAAAAGAAATCTTTGATTATAATTGTAGGTGGAGATTATCCAAATATGTTTGAACACATTTGGAACGTAGAATAAGATTAGTTTCACTTAAATGCATTGCATTTTATTGTTGGATATAATTTTAAATTTTTGAGGATTTAACAAGTGTTTATAATTATATTATTTTATTTTATTTTAAAACTTGAAAAATATACAAAGTACTTTTATCCAATTAACATTTTAATATAACTTTTACTAATGTATTTAATTTGTAGACTTATATAATATTAGAGTTGTTTGAACTATTTATATATAAATACATAATTATATTTAGCTTAATTTATTTTTTATTTTTGATAATCATAATGTTATTATGATTCAATTAATATATATTTTTAGACTATTATTCAAAAATTTTAAAATAAATTTATATTTTAAAGAAATCCAAAGTGGGCTTTAAGTATTATTATTTATATTTATATTTATATTCTTTTTTAATGTTACAATTATAAACAATGGTAAATATAAATAAAATAAATTTGAATTTAAACTTTTATAAATCAAAATAAAAAAATATTATAATAAAATGTATTTAGCTGAATACTACATGATATTATTAACTATTATATTTAAGCATCTATGAAATATCTTTACAATTATTATGATGATTCAAAATTATAAATAAGAAACACATATTCTAATATTCATATTTGATTCAATAATAAAATAACGATAACTGATATCCACAAGGATTCTGCCTTGGCAAAATTGAACGCATTAATGTTTTTAACTTGATATAACCTTCAGATTTAGATTATTTGCTTTTATATTAGTTAAAATAGTAATGATAAATATTTGATATTAAATCCAAGTTGTTAATTTATAAATGTTCGTTGAATAATTCAATAAAAGTGAATGTACCAACCAATTTAAATTTATTATTTAATTCATTAATTCATAATTTTTGCACTTCTAAATAAGTTATATCTATTTGATAGCAAATATTTTGATTGAAGCATAAAGATTATCTATATAAATTACTTATATGTATTATCTATTAGTATGCATTGCTAAATATGATATCACTATATAATTATCCTGATATTATTTTTTTATTGGGAAATAATTAAACTGATGTCATTCAAGACGAATTTATTAGGCTTCATAAAACATTATTCAATAATTGTACTGTGTATAATTGTTTTATGATACTATCAATTATATTGATTACTAATCAATTAACTTAATAAAATAATCACATGATTGATTATATAAAACAATATAAATATATGTATAATTGCATAATAAAAATTGGCATTAGTCTGATTCAATAAATATTCTTTATCATAAAAATTTATAATTTAACTATTAATATAATTGATTTATTTTTTAAATACAATAATAATATTGAATACTCAAATTGTTTATATTATTGTTATTATTATTATCAAATATGAAACTATATAAAATTCTTGAAATTTAAATAACTATTAAAAATAATTTAAAAATTAATAATCAAAAATATAATAATTATTTTAAATTTATAATTTATTTTTATAAATTAATTTATAATTATGAATTATTAAATAAATTAAATATTTATATTCAATTTTATAATTAAATTAATACTGACTAAATTATTATTACAGTCTGTTTGTTTAATAAAAATCCTATTATTTGGATGTTTTGTAAACTATGTAGCATTATATTTAATCTATATTTTTTAAACTTATTTTTAATATAAATAATTAAGTGAGAAATATATATTGAATTCATTTAAAAAATATGTAAACAAATTAAATATTTGATTTATAAGAAATATTATAATGGTTTTTCTAATAAATTCAATCAAAAATAATATAAAACATTAATTATATTGATATATATTTATATTAATAAGTTATAAAAATAATATGATAATAATTTTATCAAATATTAATTAAGCTTTGCTATTAAATATATTTTTATATTTTAATAAATTTTAAATTTCCATCAAAAAAAATATTAGTTATGGGTTTAGTTTTATATATTATATAAAAATTGAGAGTATAACTAGTAATTATGATTATTATTATTATTATTACTATTACTATTATTATAGTTTTTAATGATAAAAATTCAATATCATTATTTATATTAAAAATTATTATTAAATATTATAATTGAATGAATAAATCTTTTTTTTTAAAAAAAATTAAAATTAAAATATAAAAAGATATAAAAGTAATTAAATCAATGAATTAATTATTAAAATAAATAATCAATATTTTAATATATTTAAATGAATAATCAATTAATTAATTTATTTTTTATAATATTTATTTACTTAAATATTATTAAATAATTTTATATTTTAATGCATAAGAAAAAAATTATTAATATAAATAATTCTGTGGAAGATGAGAATAATTGATGAATAATATTATTTTGAACTGTGTTTAAAAAATAAATATTATAAACATTTGTTTTTATGATTATTAAAACCATGTTTTTGATAATTTGATCAATATGAATTAATGAATAAAAAATGAATGGAAATAACTTAAATATTATTACACATATCTTTTAATTTATTTATAAGTTTACAACATTATTTTAGTATCAAAATTTTTGTCAAAAATCAGGCCCATTAAACACACATTATTGGATCTAGTTAGATGGAGGAGTCAATTGTTGGAAGAATGGAGTCATGAATTCGAAGAAGGCGAATTGACTGGGTTGAGTACCATATTTGTAGACGAATCGAGAGGCCAAATAAGAGCCGAAGATGGCACGAATGTAAGTTTCAGGAATGCGCTTCAGTAAGGTTTCTAAGCCTAATTTATCAATCAAGAGCTTGGGCAAGGCTTGGGAGAGGACAACGTGACGGAGGGCAATATCGTCCCAGAGGGTAGTATGTTGGAGATCTTCGTTCAACTTGACAATAGCAAGAGACAAGTCATCGGATAAGATGGACTTGGGTAAACCAGTGCGTTCAGCTTCCTTCCACAAACATTCGAATTCGAGAGCAGCGTTGTTTTCGATGATTTGGTGGACTTGTTTGATGTATTCGTTGTAGAAATCGGGAACCTTGCCATCCTTAACTTGCATATGTTCAGCGAATTCTTCGTCATTGAAGGCCAAGGCAGCCAAAACTTCAAGGGAGGAGGAGGTGACACCACCCTTGTTAGCAGAAGCATCCTTGAAAATGATAGCACCAGACTTTTCTAAGCGGAGACGAGCGTCTTGAGTGAAGAATAAGTTGGCACCTTCAACAATGTACTTGAATCTGGGGTTGTTATCTTCATCCAAAAGTTGATCAACATTGTTGATATCAACGGATTCGGGACGACCACCACAGGGAACAAAGACTTGAGCAGGGGCAGCAATAGGATTCAAGTGGAAGGTGTTGCGGAAAGCTAAGCCATCCTTAATAACTTGGCCATTGGGGAGGGTAACATTGGTTTCATCAACGAGGACACGGAAACCCTGAGGGCTGAGCTTAGAGGTATCGAATTCAATGATCATCTTACGGGCAGTAGCCAAGCGGAGAAGTTCAGTACGATCAATACCTTGGGGATCGAATAAGACACCACTACCATCGACGATACCGACAGTCTTGTCCTTGGAGATCTTAATTTCATTGGAACCCAAGTCACCATCAGGACCACCGGTTTGTAACTTGGTGCAGTCTTCTTCCTTGAGACCAAGTTTCTTGTAGATACCTAAGACATATTGGTGGACGGAACGAGTAGTCATACCGTACAAATCGTGGGGGATACCACCAAGAGATTGGCTCTTACCAGTGGTGAAAGCCTTCCAGAAGGAGGCATTTCTGGATCTAGCGTGGCTAGAAGCCCAGTCCATGAAGTCAGCAGTACCTTCATCAGGACCAAAGAATAAAATTTCGGGCTTGCCGTGGAGATCAACAATCTTTTCCTTGATTCCAGGAGTTTCGCCAACAATCAATAAGTCTAAGATACTGTCGACGTACTTTTCGAAGGCAACACGAGCCTTATCTTGTTGATCAATGTTCAACAAGATGGTACCCTTGGAACCACCTTCGGGAATGTCCTTATTCTTGCGTTGTTGAGTAGCAGCCAAGGCGTAGTTTTCATCGAAGAGAGAGCGCAAGTTAATGGAGTAAGCTTCTCTGTTACGACTGCGGATGACACGAATACCACCACGGGCAATATCACGGAAACGCAAGTGGAAACCACGGAATTCAGCACCAACAACCAAGAACATACCGAAGAGAGCAGTGGGGTATTCCAAGGTGGGGACGAAAGAGGGGTCGAGACGGAAAGATAAGGCAACCTTGGTGGGTTGGTAGAAGTTGGTCTTGAGGACGTGCTTGTTAAAAGTAAGGAAGGATTCCAAGACCATAAATTCGTGTTGATTGGAGGTTTCAGATTTGATCTTGTCTAAGAGCTCGTCATCACTTAGGATGGTACCAGTTTGGATACGTTGATAGGACAAAGTAGGCTCAAGAGTGCTTTCTTCGGGAACAATGTAGTGGGTCATGGCAAAGTTGATGTAAAGCAACTTGATCAATTGAGGGTAAGCTTTGATGATGTCGAGAATGTATTCTCTGGTGAAAGTTTCTTGACGTAAGCGCTTCTTTAACTTGCTTAAGACTTCAACATGGGTAGGGTTGGAAGAGTCTAAGAGAGAGGACAAAGAAGAGAATTCGCTACCCAATCGGTTAAGGAAGTGTTGAGCGAAAATCCAACCAATGTGACCGTAGATAGATTCTTGGAGAGAGAGTTGGCCAGTTTGGAAGAAGGATTGAAGAGGAGTAGTGGGGATACAGTAGATCAAACTAGCTTCTCTGATGACTTGGTGAATGGTGTGTTCAATGGGAGTAGACTTGCTGTCACTCAATTGATTTAAGTACAAACTGACGATAGTGATACCGTTAGAGAATTGCTCAACATACTTACGAGTGGAGAACAAGTCATAGTAGTGGTACAAATCAGATAAGGCAGAGAAAAAGTTTTGGGTAGTTCCTTGACGGTAACCAATGATAATACGGCGTTCGCGAGTACCAGGGAATTCCAAGAGTTTAATGACGGGTCCATGACGACTGAGAACTTCATTGATCAATTTCTGGTAGACATTGATGGTGTTTTCAGTGGCGCGTTCCAAGAAGGACTTGTCAGCAACTTGTCTAATATCTCTGAGTTGTTCTTGAGAAGGAGTAGGGTTGACGAATTCACATTGACTGACGAAGTAACATCTCAATTGAGTGTTGTCAGAAGAGGAAACGGTACCGGTAGAGCGGAAAGACTCAACGCGGAAAGCCTTTTCAGGAGTGGAAACATTGAGGTAGTTGGCATCGATTTGGCGTTCATATTGAGGTCCAGATAATTGAGAAACACCAGGACGACTGGTGTGCATGTAGACAGCACCAGTTTCGCTGGTGTTGTATAAGTCAATATCTAAGAAGTTGGAGTTCTTGGTGTAGGCTTGGACCTTGGCAGCGTACAAGGACATGATATGGGAAGCAATAGTTTCTGAGCTTTCAGCACGGAAATAGGTGTCATCGATGCCCAAGTTTCTATAAGGAAAAGATTATTTAATACCATGATCGAGATCAATAAGATAGTATATGATATATTCTTGTATTTCAATTTGCTGATCACTTCCTAGTTATTGGCAGATGAACATTAAATTGAATAAATCACTTTGTAGAAAGTGATTAAAACTTGCTCCAGGTGGACAAGGACTGAAAGAAAAGTAAAAGATGTAAGATACTTACCCATAGAACCAGGATACTTCGTTTTCAACTAAAGCTTCAGGAATGAAACCTTTGGCCTTGATAAGATCGGCAACTTCGACTTGTTGGGCATTCTTGCCATCGAATACTAAGCTATTGTAATCTTGTGAGCTTACTTGGGCAGCGGTCATCTTGAATAATGATATTATGAGATAAAAAGGTTAATCGAATAAAATGGATATGTGTCAAAGAAATCCAATAGGATTAGCTAAAATGATACGTAAAATAATGTGATTTAATGGGACGGTTGTAATATTGAATTATACCGTATTTGGCACTATAACTTTCTTTATATACCTTACTTCGCTGTACAACCAACATTGGTTGAAAATTCCCAAGCCATCCAATTACAATCTATTACAATGGTAATTTTGGATATGATCCATCCCATATTCGTCTATGATTGGATGGAGACGGCTAAACATCATAAAATTAGAACATCCTGCATCCAAATAATTCGAGATTCAAAGTATGAATTGTATCAAGCTATTTTTAACACAAAATAATAGTTATACCATCACTTTTCTTTAACTTTCATCTAATAATAATCTTGTATATTCCATATTTGGTAAAATTCACTATTTCAATGCTCCCCTCATTCAATTGTTGAGTAGTCGCCCCATTTTCACCCTGCTGTAAAATAGGCATCATGCGTTTTATCAAATTTTAACATGAATAGTGACTGTCCAAGATCATTACAAGATGTACTGGTTCTGAGCAACTAATATTCATTAAATGCTTTCCTTCTTTATTATTTTTTCTATATTTTATGATAATAGCGATGATTTTAGACAAAAATTCAGTTAATGGCAAGTATTTCACATAATGGATAATCAAACTATCAACTCTCAATGATATAATTTACCTTGCAATGTAATTACAATTAATTTCATATTTAGTAATTTTAAAAAAATATCCAAAATTTATTTAATCCTTTAAAGGACATTAATTAAAGTTTCGATAATTAAATTCAACATAATTATTAATTTTTGCTATGATCCAATTATTATTTAAAATTAGTAATATTCATTGATTTAAATAAAGAATTTTGAATATGCAATTTTATTAGGAACTGTAAATAGAAATGAACATTACTAAGCCATTATTATAAGGAACTTAATTTTAATCACTTACCACTTCACTCACATTTAACAGACTCATCAAAAACATTTTAAAAAGAATATCTTTGAATTAATATATATAATAAGAAATACCTTACTTTTAAAGTATTTTATCAATAATTATAAAAGAGTTATCCAATAACTAAGGTTGAATATACCCATATGGGTAATTATAATTTTACATCCAATATACTCTATTAAAACTGGGATAAATTTCGCTTTATTTTAGACTACTTTTTGAATAAATCACCTCATATTAAAGGTTTAGTTGATTTTAGATATAAGCGAATTATTTTGAATTGATTATTAATAAATTATTTTTTTAATTATTAATTATATGCTTAAAAATTTTATGTTTATTAAAGTTTAAAATAAATATAATACTTAAATATTTTAATAGTTCATTATAATACTTTTTATTATATTTCAAGGATAGATTAATAATATATCCATATTATTATATGGATTAATTCCCTCAATTGGTAGCACAGCCGCATTTGAGCCATTATGTGAAATATGAATAATGCTTTACCATTGTTAATTAATATGATTGTGAATATTATTTATTAATAGAATATATGGTATATACATCTTTATTTAACAATTCTTATGTTAAGTATATTAATCATTATCTTGTACTAAGTATTAATACTTAGAATTATATTATATGAATCAACTGTAATATGTACATAATAAAATAATAATATTCTCATCAATATTGGCTTATTAATTTGCTTTAGAATTTTTTAATTCAATGTAAATTATAACATCATTATATTTTAAATACTCATACAATACTAAATATTTCTATTTTTGAATTAATTTTTCGGTATTTTTATTTATAAAATTGAACAGTTTATCATATATTATTTAAGCCACAATAGTCAGTATAACATATAATATAGTCTGATAAATTGTATAATATATAATTTAATGAAATCATTATAAAATATTTCATTTTAATTTATTTTTAGAAAACATATATAATAATTTTTATGAAATAAGAATTCTTAAATCAATTTAAAGTTGATAAATTTTGAATTTAACCCGAATTATTTTATTTAATTGAAAATCCAGTTATATGAGATACAAAATCCGAAATTACGAATCTAATGAATTATACTCTATTTGTATTTATTATTATCATTACTTTTCTAGAATATTATTTTTTTGAAATAATTAATTAACATTATATTTGAATTATTTTAGTTTGAATAATTATTGGTTGAAAATAAAACGTATTTATAAAATTTAATTGTAATTACCTCATTTGATAATTTATAAAGTGTGTTAAAATTGTAATTCAAAATATGGCGAATAATTATTTTTATTGATACTAATCTTGGATAATAGGTAAGTTCATATTAAAATAATTTTTCTAAGTATAAATCGTAAAGAATTTTAAAATATATTATTATTATTATAAAGTTATACACAAAATACAACTTGTATCATTATTGATTGAATAAAACAATCAAAATGATGTTTAAGCTGGTCCAATACATTTTCTAAAGTCAATTTCAATTGATAAAATAAGTCAAATTCTTAAATATTTATTCAAAGTAAGCTAAGATAACAAACGATATACTATTATAATCCTCTCCACAAAAAGATCTTTAAAATGTTATTTTGATATATTCAAATATATATTACGCATATTTTTGAAGACTTAGAATTTTAAATTTTTTAGAAAATTAAATAAAATAATACAAATTTATCATAAAATCTAATTGATAAGCATAGCTCGAATACTGATATAATTTTTATGTATAAATAATGATCAAAGCCCTTATTTTATTTTGAAAAATATAATAACATTGATTAAAAGATAGGCATTATTCACAAATTTCATCAAATTAATTTAAGATTGTATGTGTGTAGTGTCCATATCAATCGATAGTTAACAATAGAATTTGGGTTTATAAGGAATGAGTATATTTATTTAATAAATAATATAAGAAAATATATATTTTTTGATATTGAAACAGATTTTATACTAACATTCTTCCAAAATATAGAATGCTGAAAATTTTTAAAGTTTGCTATTTCAGCTACCTGAATACTCGTCAAGAAATTTTCATTTATTGATAATCAAAATTTTTCTAAAATATAATTACAATAAAAAATCAATTGTTAATTTGTAATTTCTTCTCTCAATATTTAATTTAATGAAAATTTATTGGATTAAAATACAAATTGAGAAAGCAAAAATTTAAATTAAAAAATTGAGTTGACTTATTAACCAAAAACTTACTTTAATATAGGTTTTAAGGTAATAATTTATAATACAAAAAATTAATATTAATTAAAGTCTATTAGATAGAAAATAAATTTGATTTGATAATATATAATTAAAAATTTACAAATAATTAATTGACTTATAATAATAGTCATTAAATATTTTGAAACAATTTGTATATGTAATGACGACCGTAAACGTGGGAGGAAGTAGTCTTTTAGAGCTTAAACGGGGAATCGCCAGTGGTAAATGATAGATTACCACAAGGTTAAGGGAAATTAAGAGGGTTCACCAAATTGGGTGAAAATAGCTTACTGCAAATCAAGGTCTTCGAATAAAGTAAATATCTCACGCTCGTCACAACTCAATACGTTTTGTGAGTGTTACGAGAAAAACTTAGAGACTGGATACTTTTGAGAATGAAGATGGAAAGATAGGTTTATTGATTGGCTTGTGATGATCTTATAATAGGTTCAATTGTTGAGTTTGGGTGGCTATGAATAACTTCAGGTGGAAAGCACTAAGTTAGACTAGTTCATAAAATGAAGTACTTCCAATGTGACTTCTTGCATTAGTGCAATAGTCAGAGTTTCTTGAGTGATGGACAAGATTATTCTTCATCAGTAATATATCTGAAATTTTTACCCTGATTGAATTATTTATTACTTTAATTAATTCATTTACAAATATTACCTATATCTCACTCTGTTTTAAATAATATATAAAATAATGAATTAGAAAATTAGTATTTTATTACTTATATAATGATTTATTAAAAAAATTGTAACCTTAATAATTTTATCATATAAAAATTATTTATGTCATTATTGGCAAAAATAAGTTATAGAATTAAAATTACTTATATTTTTATAATTTAATCAATTTTTAATTATATTAATTTAAAATAGATTATATAATTAAATATATTATTTGATTATCATATATTATATTTAACTATATTTAATTAATTATTGCTTAAGATATTAACTTTTATTATTTAATTAAAATATGTAATAAATTTATAAATTAAAAGAATATATAAAAAAACTTAATTATATTTTTTATATTAATATAATATTATATTATATTATTATTTTGAACTATTATTATTATTATTGATATTGATATATTTAAATATTTTTTAAAATAACCTATTTATATATTATTTAAACTATTAATCAAAATAATCTAACTTATAAATTATTGTAATTATTAATATAAATTAATTTATTTTAATTTAAGTAATTAAATATATTAGTAAATTTATATATAAACTTAA
>JNEM01009222.1:0-10027 GCA_000697335.1 Conidiobolus incongruus B7586
ATATATATATATATTGATTGTAATTATAAATTTATTTATATTTAAAATGATTTATATTTTGGAAATTAATTATATATATATATATAATAATAAATTACATTTAATATATGTAGTAAATTATTCAAAACTAAAATTATTTAAAAAAAGAAACTAATTGACTTATTTATTCATATCAAATTGAATAATTCATCAATATAACCTTGTTATTATTATTGTATTAAATTTCTGGGATTACCCCGGATCCAACCATTTGACAGATAAATCTAACAAATTTTCTATCAATTAGTAATCCATATTTCAAATCACATCCATATTAAAAAAATGTTTGAAATACTTTGACAATATATCAATTTGATATAAAATAATATAGCTATTTATATTCATATTATAACAATTAATCCAAAATTTTCTTTTAGTTTAAAAATAAAGAGGAGATATACACTTTATAATATAAATGCTTGTTTTATTAATATCCTCAATTTTTTTCGATTATAATATTGTAAATAATATTATGACAAAAAAGTAATATAATATGGTATTGTATGATTAATGAAATATAAACATATTAAAAATAAATAGTATTAAAATTCTGTTTTATAAGCTTATATAACTTTAAAATTATTCTAATATAATCAAAACATCAATTTATCTGTGTTAAAAATCAAATGACTTTTCAAAGTAACAAAATTATGCTAATATCGATATAAGTTTGAAAAATAAAAGAATAATTCTTATCTGGGTTAAATATGAGGATAAATATTGAAAGAGATGTGATAGATATAAATTTTATTTATTAAAATATAGTAAAATTTACTATTTAATGAGGTTAAAAAGTCAAAATATATATAATTCCTAGAATATATTTGAATGACTATTTTAATTATATTTTAAATTAATATACGTTATATAAAATTCAAAAGTATGCCGAAATAATAAAGTAATTAGTAAAATATATAGTTTATTATTAAAGATGGTTTAAACATTAAATCCAATGAAAAAATTATAAGATAAAATTATCCAATTAATGATTTGAAAATAACCATATCATCCTATTCACAGCTCAAAGCTCCTCAGTCTCTTAATCTCGGGATCATCAGTTCTAACTAGTAAGTCGGAATATTTGGTAAAATCACTTTTTTTTCTAGATTGAAATATTTTTTCTTTAATATCACTCCTTTAGAGTTATAATTTCTGTTGATTTATTTTAGCTATTAAATAAAAAATTAAATGAATTTTTCATTATTTTCTTTTGTAGTTTTTGAAATATGCCATTTTGTCCAATTTTGATAATCACATAAATATGTCAATTAATATCAGATTATTGATTAAGTGATTAATTGATAACGTTAAATTAAAATATTATTATTCAAATTAGATATTACAACTAAACAAAAGGTTTTATAGATAACTTTAGTGTATAATATTCTTTTATTCCAGCGAAATAATATTTTAATTATAAATTTTTGTATTTATCAATTTTTTAATAAAAATTATTTCAGGATAATTTGAAATTAAACAATTAAATTGGAATAATGCCCATAGTTTGTTAACGAACTATTATCCAATCTAATTCTCTTATCAACGGTTAATCATGATTATTGGGACTGCATATTTCATAATAGTTTATATGAACTTTTTAGCTCAAATAAATTCCGCAAAATAAAATAGTTTGAACTATAGCTTTTAATGCTGTATCGCTTAAATTAAGGTAAATTTATGCAAAAATAATAATTCATTCATTTATTATATTAAATTTTTTATTAATTTGATTAGGTTTTAATGTTATTAAGGTTAAATATGTCAAGGAATGTTCTGAAATGGACATCTTTTTTGTTACCTCTAATCAAATGATCTTATACTCTTATCATTTGCTGCTAGTTCCAAATTATTCAATAACTACCAATGAAATATTCGGATGAATTTCAGGATAGAAATATTATAAAATTTCCACTTTTTGGTCTAAAAATCAATAATTATTAATAAATTTTATAATGTTAAAAAATCTAGCTTTTAATCTGTTATTTAAAATTATTAATAGATAATAAAACAAAATTAAATTTTTAATTTTACTATTTTTAATAAGATTGTAATCAATGTGATTTTTGTATGGGTTAATGAATTTTTTAATTAATTTTTAAACCCTGGTAATGCTCAATTATATCATACTCTCAGTTATGTGTATTATAAGAAATATACTCCTAATAAATATAAAAATTAAGTCGCATTAATTTATAGATATATAAAATTTTATATATGATATCTTGGTAATATATCATTCATTTTTAAGTTACAATTCAATAAAATCATCAATAATCGTGAATTAAAACTCATAAGCTATATTAAATAATACCTGATTATATCTGATTAAAACTGGATAACGAAAAACTGAAAATAAATTAAAGTTTAATTTATTCATATTAAATTATTTATTTATCTTAATAGAAAAACGGATGACTATTTCATATTCAGTTTCAATCAAGTATATATTGCTTTTGTAAAAGTAGTATTTAAACGATGAAATAGTATTACTATTCATCATCAAAACAAATTATTTATTTGCTTATTTCAACATGCAATTCACTTCAGTCTTCGTTTCTTTAACCGTCTTCGTTGCCACCATTGTCAGTGGTGAGGCTATCCCCAACCAATGGATTCTTTCCTTTGATCAGAATGCCCGCATGGACTTCGATGCTCAGGTCAACGCTGTTACTGATCTTTTCACCTCCCGCGATGGTTCCAACCAACTTTTGCACAAGTTTGACACTGCTTTCTATGGTGTTGCCGTCAAGGCCGACGATGCTACTTTAGCTAAAATTAAGGAACTTCCTCACGTCGTCAAAGTTGAACAAGATGGTGTCGCTAAGGCCATTGGAACTCAATCCAATGCTCCTTGGGGCCTTGCTCGTGTTAGTCAACGTGCTAAGCTCGGTTCCGCTCCCTATACCTACAGATACGCTGATAACGCTGGCGAAGGTGTCACTGTTTACGTCTTAGATACTGGTATCAATATTAGTCATAGAGACTTCGGCGGTCGTGCTACCTGGGGTACTAACACCGCTGGTGGTAGCAACGATGATAAGCACGGTCACGGTACTCACTGTGCTGGTACCATTGCCGGTACCACTTATGGTGTTGCCAAGAAGGCCAAGGTTGTTGCCGTCAAGGTCTTGGGTGACAATGGTTCTGGTTCTTGGTCTGGTATCATTTCCGGTATTGACTGGGTTGTCAAGCACAACGGTGGTTCCAAGAAAGTCATCTCTATGAGTTTGGGTGGTGGTAAGAACGATGCTCTTAACACTGCTGTCACCAATGCTGTTAATAGGGGTGTTGTCACTGTTGTTGCTGCTGGTAATGAAAACCAAGATGCTTGTAATGTCTCCCCTGCCTCTGCTCCTGCTGCCATCACCGTCGGTGCCACCGATGTTAATGACAGAAAGGCTTCCTTCTCCAACCATGGTAGATGTGTCGATATCTTGGCTCCTGGTGTCAACATTCTCTCCGCCTGGATTGGTTCCACCACTGCTACCAACACCATCTCTGGTACCTCCATGGCCTGCCCTCACGTTGCTGGTTTGGCTGCTACTGTCCTCTCTCAAGGTACTCCCGCCAATGGTGTTGATTCCAGACTCAAGGCTTTGGCCACCAAGAATGCCATCTCTGGCTTCAACTCTGCCACTCCCAACTTGCTTGGTTTCAACGGTATCTCCGCTTAAATGACTACATTTTAGTATTTATTTATTATTTGATTTCTGAATAAAATCTTTTATTCTACTTAAATTTTAGTAATGATAAAGCTTATTTCTAAATTAATTGAAGTAATCTTAGTGTGTAATATAAATCTTTTTGATATTATCATGGCCACATTTATATATATGATTTAATTTTTCAAACAAAAATTTTGATATTTTACACATAAATAGAATATTATTGAAACCATTGGTTCAATATTTAAAAAATGAATTAAAGTTGATATATTTTATTAAATTACTAAAATTGACAACTTAACATATAATTCATATAGATTTAACTATTAGATCCTTATTCAAAATAGATGAGAATCAGCTAAAATCAAATATAAATTCAATTAATGGTAATTTAATTTTATTTAGAATTATTAATATATTGAAATTTAATTGAAAATTTTTTTTAATTTTTTAATGATTATAAATTAATTTCATACAATTTAGGTTTTGATCCTTAGATTATAAAACTAATATAATTTCACAAAAAATTAGACTGAAATATATTATTTTAATTTTTAGAATGAAAATATTATAAAAGTATACCATAATTCATTAACTAATCTGCATTCTTATTTGTCGCAGATCTGATTTATCACATGTCATGTTTAAAAAATAACTTATACTTTTGTGATTCTCCAGTTGAATTATCACAAACCTTTATTTCCTGAGTTTGATTAAAATTTCAGAATTTGATCAACTAAAATGAAATCAAAAGATCATCATAATTTATTTTTGATAGCAAGGTTTTGCAAAAAAGTATACTATTTTAACTATAAATATAGAATGAAATAAAAATAAAAGTAGTTTAAATTTTATTATTACTAGTAATATATTAATTAATACTATAATATATTTAACCCTATAATTTATTTTATTTTATTTTATTTAAATTTCTATTAAAAAGATAACTTTTGGTTTTAATACCAAAACAAATTATCTAAGTTAATATTATAAATTATATAAATACTTTAAATATTAATTGATGAGATTTTTCTTAAATCAAATTTATATTTAAGTTGAAATATATATTTACAAAGTTTAATATTTTATAATTAATATTTGTTAATTATTATTATAAATATTTTGATATAATTCTGGTAAATTTATAGTATCTAAAAAATAAATTTTTTTATTAAGGACTGATATTTAATAACTTAAATATAAATAATTTTTTTGAATAACAATTTTATTATAAATATCATTGATAGAAGCTTAATAGCATTATAGTTATTTAAGTTATAATTACCTAAATATATTAAACATTATAGGTGTATATTAATATTTTAAATTAAAAAATTTCTATTTTTATTTTATATTAAAAATATTATTTAGAAATAATTTTATTTAATAAAATATCAAACTAGTGGTTAATAAAATTATTAATATAAATTGAGTAAAAAAGGGTATATTATTATAGTATATCAAAACAATTAATATATTTCTATAAATATTATATTTAATTATTAAAATTTCCAAAAAACTTATTTTTAAAAAAAATTCAATCTCATATTTAATGTTATTATTTTATAATTGAATTTCTTAAATATTTAGTAATAAAAATATATTTTATGTTAATAAACACTAAACTACCTCTTAATCAAATGAAAATAATTATTTTTAATATAATATTAGTAGAGAATTAATGAATTACTTATCAAAAAATATATATGTGATAAAATAATTCTTATTTATGAACATATTCATACTTTTTGCAATTTTAAATTTATATTAGTTTCTCAATTATCAAAATATTGAAAAATTCGATTTAATATATTTTATTCTTAAAGAGTATGTAAATAAAGTGATAAGTTAAGGGATTGAAATTAATAACCGAGAAAAGGTATCATACTCCAACTCATAAGAATACAGTTATTTGATAAGTCCCCTTTACAAAATCTTGCGACTAGAACTCTTTGGAATCTTTTTGATAATTTCCAATCTGAGTTTCAAGTATTTATATAGAGAGACTTGACTATGGAGGAAAATTTTGATATCTTCAATAATTCCATCCAAATTTGTAGCTTTGGGAACTTTAGGATCTTAGAGAGTGATATATCCTTTAGGAACTTCTGAATAGTCATCTAATTTAACACCAACGACGCAGGCATCAGCAACCTTGGGATGTGTAAGAAGGATTGACTCAAGTTCTGCTGGAGGTACTTGGAACCCCTCAATCTATATACTATTTTAATCAAACTATTAACCTTATATACAAAAATAGTATTTGCACCTTAATCAACTCTTTCAATTTAGCAGCAATGTAAAAGTTTCCTTCATTGATACAATAGCCAATATCACTAGTTCTTATGAATCCATCTTCATCAAAAATATCTTGAATGGTTTGTTCATTGTCATTTCTCCTTTTCCAATTGGGCTTAAAGACTTATCAGTGTTGATATCAACCACTCTAGCTTCCATATTGGGTACAATATAGCCAACAGAACCGGGAAGTGAATCTCCAACAGGCAGGAAAAAGCCAATCGGACTCATTTCAGTCAAACCTACATCATATCAATATTGTGTATGTTAATTGATTCAAACCAAATAGATACCAAATTCTTGAGTAATATGAATATTAAATTTATATTTAATTTCAATTTCTAATTCCTTAAATAGAGGAGGTGCTTTCTCACTAAGCATTTTATTTTGATATATCGAATTTAGATACGATAGGATGCTAAATTATTCTAATTGGTTAAAATTATTGATATTTAATATATTAATTATATTTTAATATCTCAACAATTGCAACAATAATAGGTGGAACAACGAAGCAGTTTTCAATTTAGTCATTTTGAGGTATTAACAAAAGCTATGAGATTGATTAGTACTCTAATCACCTACTGTGTGATACGAGGATGTTACATTAGGTAAATCAAATTTAGATAAAAGTTTGGAACTGCAGAGATTGTGACAGATCGATAACACATCTGTCATCATCAAATAGCAGTGGAAGAAGGTTAAAGTAGCTACAAACTTCTTTTCAGGTGAATAGAATTCATTTAATTAGTGTTCTATCTGCATGAAATTGGAAATAAGATTGTAATTGATAATCATCACACCTTTAGGAACGCCAGTAGTTCCCGAAGAAAATAAGATAGCGGCAATTTGTTGACGCGATTGAGTTGAATTGATAAGCTTGAGCTGAGGATATTCTTCATCGCTAAGGGCTTGGTTGAATAAAGGAATTTCACTATGATCTTGCAAGGGTTCAAAATTCAAAAATAAAATTTTTCAGTTTGATAGTTTCTCAGTTTCCGAAGCTTTTTTAGAAATTTCATAAAGTTTAGGAATTGTGAATAATACTATGGGGTTTACCTGTTCCATTAGATGTTTGAGTACAGTAGATGTGTATATGTTGTTGACTGGACTTAAAATTGATCTTACTAATTGTTAGCATAATATTAATATCAAGATATCTATTATACTCATCAAAGTTTTTAACAGCCAAAATACAAGTAGCATTATAAATATGATTTGGAGAGAAAATGGCAACAATAATACCTTTTCTAATATTGAATTTATGATAAAGACTGGAAGCAAGTTCTGGAATGTAATTTCTAAAGTATTGGTCATTAATAAAGTCATTGCTGTTGGCATCGGTGAATACTGGATGATCCAAGCCATGATCCTTGTGAGGTGTATTGAGCACGTATACAATCAAACTTTGATCGGTTGGAATATTGGGAGTGGGATGAGGAGATCTGAGAGTCTTGGTATTATTTTCGAAATGAATAATAGTCACAGTTTGTGGAGTTATGCAAAGATTTAAATGATAAACATCATTTGAGCTGGTTCTATACAGGCATTCCAATAAATATCTGAAAAATACCTGTTCTCAAAAGCTATTTGTGTATTATTCCTGTAACTCAAAGTAATTTTATTCCATAATTGAAAATAATTTTGAGGTTTATAAATTGTGAAAATTTCTTGTATAATCAAACTCAAAATGTTCTCAAATAAAAAAGTTTAAAATCAAATCCATCTTTACTATAAACAAACTGAGTTGGATCATTTTAAATCATTTTGATTATCAATTTATAAAGAATTCTCATAAAAAAGTATTACATATATTTATTAATTTTTAAATAATTTATGAAATTTTATATTGTATTAATATGTTAAAATGAATATGTACGCATTGGTATTAAATGATGTTCAAAAGATGGTATTATTAGGAATTATAAAAATTTATATTTGATATTTTTAATTAATTTTATCACACATAAACTATATTACAAAGTCTGACCACCAGTGCAATTTAAACCCTTGTTAATTACTATGTTGAAAGGATGAATATAAATTGTTATTTTCTAAAAACTTGGTATTCCGTGTAAATAAACTTATCATTTTATAATTACAAATTCAGCTTGTTACAAAATCATTTCAATTTTTTTTGATAAATATAGATATATTAAGTGTATTTGAGGAAATATATTTTATTATAGATAATATTATTCCAAATGAATTGGATGAATCATATAACAGTTATTATAATTAAACTTAATTTTTTATTAGAATTAATTTATGTTTCAATTTTATCAAAAGTTTAGTTAAATTATAAAAAATTGGATTAAATTTTTATAATTTTTTTCACTTAACTCCTCACTCGTACTGGTAAAGTGAAAACAGAGTCCAGAATATAGTTCAACTTAATATTGGTTCCAAAATTGAGATGAAGAATTTTGGTTTCATTGTAGTTTGCCGTCAAATAATAAAATCTTGAATCAGATTAGCAAGCAAGAAGATATCCAAATATCAACCATACTTTGGTATTTAATTTCCTTCATTAAATTGCATAATAATATGAAATTGCTTGAATTAGATATTGTGAACATTGTAGTCACAAAATTCAATTTGTTATATTAATATTAACCCCAATTATTTCAATTTGTTTTAAATTATCATGAAATTAAGGTTGATTTGAAATTATTAAATATATAACCGTAAAGTTTATATTTGATATTTTAATAATATAAATATATTCTAAAAATAAATATATTATGAAATAAATTGGATACCCTTATTTGGTTTAATGTAATTTTTGTCCCATATTCTTTTATGAAATTCATCATTTATATTTCATATAGTCATCTAATATCTCTTAACTATTAAATGCTTAAATAAATATATTACTGTAAACCCAATATTTATATTTCATCATTATTACTATATAACCTGATTTTTATCTATGTTGACCAATTTATTCACTTAATAATACAAATACACTATTATTGATAAATACTGGATTGAGTGGGATAATATAAGTTTTTCTAAATATATAAAAATATTAGGATATTAAACTGTTAGGTATCTCTATATCGAAAATATTATGTAATTCTAATTTTAAGTTCTTTTGGCTTTTCGAAAATTAAATAAACAATATTTAAACATTAATTTTTGATTAATTCAAAATTATAGGCTATTTTTATAAAAAAATAATATTTGATCAATATATTAAAATTCTAATAAAGCTAATTATACTTATAATTGGTAGTCATAATAATTTAATTTTATTAACAATCTTTTATAAAAAAATTTGAGTATAAATCAAAACAGTATAAATATAATATCAATTAATATAAAATAAAAAAATAAATTTATTAAATAATATATATATATAGGTTTTGTTATCTGATATTAAATAGCCAGACTTGAATGGATAATATAATCTTCGGAGATAATATTAAATTATTATATTTTAAATTATTATATTAATAATCTTTTTTAACATTAATTATATATTATTTTTCAGTTCTTATAATTCAGTTGTTATTGATATTTCATCTATAATTAATTTATTTTATATAATATATTAATAAAATTCCTTTAGAAGGCTTAAAATTAAAATAATAAATATTATATTATTTTAGGAAATTAATAATTATATAATTTTCCAATTAAAATTGAATATTATTTCTGATATATAAAATAAAATAATAAATATTATAAAATATTGTTATTTATTATTATTCTTTGTTTAATACAATTCTGGTTAATTTTTGATATTTAAAAAATAATTCTTAATATTAAAGACAAAAATTTGATGATTCATAAATGATTAAAATATATATATATATATTAAGTATTTTCTTATTAGCAAATTCTTAAATTTTACTAAAAATTTTATATAAATTAAATATTAGCAAAATTTCAGTTTTAAAATTAAAATAGTTATTAAAATATAATTTATTAGAGTTATTATATAAAATTAAAATTATACTTTTTATATTATCAAATAGTTTTTGTAATTTTTTAAATATTCTATAATTATTAATATAAAG
>JNEM01009223.1:0-10811 GCA_000697335.1 Conidiobolus incongruus B7586
TTATTAAATAATAAATATCAATATTTATATAATAAAATAGGTTATTATTTTTAATAATTATTCAAGCCTAAGTTAATATTATATTCATATTAAATTACTTTTTATATTTTTATCTTTTATTTTATTTTATTTGTAGTATATTTTTTTTTCTGATTTCCCTTGAATTTATTAATTTTTATATTAATATATAAAATAGGAAATAATTTTTTTCTGGCTAAAGAGTATTATATTACAATGTCTATAATTAACTTTTAAAAAACTCAAAATAAACTAAATCAAAATATTATAAGGTATCCATACTTTATCTTAACTCAATATAATTATCCCAGTTTCCAGCATTAGGATAATATAGTTAGCTAATATTGAAATACATAGATTTAATTAGTTTAAAATTGATTTCATATCTTGAATTAATTCTTTTGATTTGTAAATAATTGATAAGAATTAAGAAGACCAAAGCTATTATAATAAATATATTAATACAGTAGAGCTATATTTTTCAATAATACAATTGGGAAGTGTTTTTTTAAACATGATTTATAAATCATATTAATTCAATCAATATTATTTTTTTAACAGATTTAATTTTTTTTCATTTTATCAAGGATATTTTAAGATAATATTCTTATTCATTGATTATTATGAAACTAGAAATAAATAGTAAATAGTGATATCTTCGAATAGATTGATTTGGTGTTTCAATAAACAATTATTTTTATTTAAATAGTATCAACTTAATATTTTAAAAAAATACTTAAGCTAAATATGATCAAGCTGAAAAGAATATTAAAAAATAGATAATATTGTACACTGTGTGGCTTAAAGTATAAGCTTGCTAATTGGTTGATGTTTTGGGCGGATATAATTTAAAATCAGCACTATTTTGCGGTAAAGTGACAAAAACAATTACCACTTAACTCGTGGCTTGGTGGTTAGATTTGATATTTTTAATAATGTGGCAATAGAGATGTAGCAGAGTAATATAAATATGACATATAAATCAGTTTAGTTTAGTGTAATAATGTTATCCAATTATTTAGATATTCGGTAGAATATTATATCAGAACCATACCAATTTCTAGGTCATGATTGAGGGAGGAATTGATTAATCTGAATCTGAAGAAGGGTTAATGAACAAGGAATTTGCGGTACTGTGTTTCCTTATTAAGAAATGATATTGTTAAATCATAGTAAATCAAACCTATTAAAGGAGAGATATAGGTTTAATTTCATTCCATTTCAGAATTTACATTATTACAAATAGCTGAGTTGATTGATAAAGGCTTAATTTTGTGTGCTTGTTTATTTGATCTTTAATCTGCTTGACAATCTTTTGGGGGAAAGATTGAGAAGAGAGAGTGGAGAACCGGCCAATCAAATCAGAAAGAACACTGAGTTGAATAAGGAATATGGGGTGGGGTGTTTTAGTAGAGGAGGGTGGAATAAGTTTGCATATATAAAAGATTTGTTTCACGAATTTTTAATCAAAGTATAGATCATTTTCGACAGTTGTATACATTTCGAAATCGAAATCTTTTATTACTGTTCATTATTAATTAATGACTGCTTCAACACCTTCTCTTCGATTCTCTACCCAGCTTCCACTCAACCCTACTCCTCCAACATATGAGGCAGTCACCTCTCCCAGAAAAATTACATTTGTTAAAGACAAAAACAAACCAAAAAGAGAAAGGGATCTGTTTGTCAATTCCAATTGCTACAGCTTGAGCTCAAGTGAAAGGGCTTTAAATGAGGATTCATATGTTTTAGATCAATTTTTGAATATTTATAACACAAGGCCGCTTGTGCTTATGATCATTGAAGGGTATCGATGGTCCAAAGTGCTTAGAAAGTGCTTTACTTGCTCCAATGCCTATGATCAAAATGACTTTACTCTAACTCTAGACCTCTCTCCATATCTTCCCGAACATAGTCCTATCCAAATCACAGAAACTTATTTATCCGACTCCGATTCTAAAACTGTATCTTCCGCTCCAAAGCCTAGTGCACAGCCCAAATTCGAAAGCCTTGAAGAAACTCTTAACTATTTCACTCAAAAAGATCGTTTCATGCAAAAGCTAAGCGTAAAGAAGGAGGCCAAAATCCCCACCCAACGCTTAGCAGACTTAGTTACACAGCTCATTCGAGGTGAAGGTTACAAACACAATATCAAGGTCACCTTCAGAACCTACCTAAAGGAGATCAAGGTATTCAGCCATCGCGTCGATTCTAGAGTTGCACGCAACCATTTTCTCAAGACTTTGGCATGCTGCACAGGCCTCTGGATTCCCATTCTCCCCGCCCATCGATATTACCACAACAAAAACACCATCCAGCTGTATGCCAACTACGATATGTGTTTGTCACCGGAATACTGGCTTATTAACCATCAAATTCAAATCACTGAAGCAGTTCAAGAATATCTTAAATACAATCATTCTAGTTAGCTTATCCATTGATTACAATTTGAACCAATCTTGCTTCTCATTTCCAATCGAAATTTATTGAATCTGAATAGTCATTCATCTTAGCTCGTCGCCCTTAAAAACACATCTTCATAGCCAAACGGCTTGATTCTAAGCCATTGTTTATGAAAATCAATAATGTGTATTTATGATTTCATCTGCTGATTTTTAGACCGAGCAAATTGTATTTAAAAACTTCGCATTATTATATCGTTATCATTAATTAATAAACAACATCAATTCCATTTAAATTACCTTTGATATTGATCAAGTATTTATTTTAAGGGTTTTGTTTTACAATTTTACCATGATTCCACAAATAATTTAGATTATAAACTTGAATATTGAAAAATGTTCATTTTAATTACACTTCAATAATCCTTTATTTAAATATACTTTATATTAAAATTTGAAAATTGTTTTAATGAATTATTTTAAATCAAATTATGATTAAATATTACATAATTATATTTCCTATTTAAATAGATAATATAAAAAATGGCATTTTATGATTTTAACTTTATTCATAAATGAAACAGGATTTTATCAAATGTTAAATTATAATTTTACAAGTTCATTTATTCTACAAATTGAAATACCATTTCCAGATTAAGTTATGATAGCTACACACCATTTTTACTGATATCAATTAAAATTTTAATCTCAAGCAATAATTTTATTATATTTAAACTATTAATAAATTATTTAAAATATAGTCAATTTGATATCGCTAAAAGGTGCTAGAAGATATAAACTCAAATGAAATTTGTATTTAGAGAATCATGTTAAATTAATACTTAATACCAATATTGGTTAAAATATACGCTAGTTATGAGTTATTTTTGAACAATTATTATAATTAAATATTATTTTTTTTAATTTGGGATTTTAATAGAATAATTAATATATATTTCAGTATCTAAAATTAAAATAAAATAATAAAGTGCGAAATTGTACTTTAAATTATTTTAAGGGAACAATGCAAAATCTTAATTATTGATATTATCTTAATATTTGGATTAACTTGAATAATATGATCTTTGTCAATATCCTAATATAACTTTAAGTGTTAAGGTAGGATTGCACATAAATTCCAGTGTTTATTATATATAAAAATTCTCTTAAAACCTGTCACATGCTCGGCAACACTGGCCGGGGCCAAGGTTATCAGAGCTCTGATCCCAGGAGCGGTTAGTACTTCTAGGAAAAGACGGACGAGCTGAAGCGCGTACATGACTAGCTGAATAGCGATCATGGTGAGCAGCGTTGGGGAATACATAACCGTAAGTGGATCGACGGTGATTAATTGGCCTGAAATCATCCCGACCAAATAATGTAAATAAAATTGATAGAATAAGTTCCAAATAAATTGGTTTTTGATAATGACCTTGGTTGAATCTTTAAGTTAGAGCAATAGCTGGTGAGTCGTGCTTCGTATGAGTATTCTACCAAAACTTCTTAACTCCTTTTAGGAATATTGATAGCTTATGACTTTTTATTGGTATCTTTAAGCTCACCAATGCAACCATCCTCATAGGTCACATAATGCTGGTCCTAAGGAGGGCGAGATTTCCAATGCACCCCATCAAATTATTTTGGCAAGGGGTTCTCGTCAACCTGAGATGGCTCGACGGATTGCCAAGTCGATAACTTTGACCTAAATAAACATTATTTAAATATCTCTAAATTGCAAAAAATTGCAATTAACTTTTTTACATTCTTTCGCTCTGTTTCGAACTCAATATAAAAGTTACCTTTATCTTCAAAGTTGTGATGTAATGATATCAATTTGTGATTTTTGGAATGAAATTACTTTAATATTTTCAATAATTACACTACCATCTAATTTTTAGAAATATTGATTAACACAATATTTGAATTATTTAAAATGAATATATTAATGTTAATTTAATTTAAAATGTGTGGACATTTATTAACAAAATATAATTCAAAATTAAAATATACTGAGATGAATTTTGATTTATATCTTGTATTTACTGATAATATGTTGCATCGATTTAGAATATCAATAGTAATTTCATTCAATAAATCACGGATCGATACCATTACATCATAACTTTGAAGGTTTAGGTAACTTTAATATGGTGCTGATAACAGGATAAAAACATTTTGAAAATGGATGATTTTATAAATTTATGAATTAGAATATATTATAATGTTTGACATCTATTACGTGATTTTTATATTAAACTTAGGCACTATCATATCTTAATGAATTAACAATAATTGTTAGTTCAAAATATTATAGATATTTTTTATTAAATCGCTCAATAAATATTTGAAATAAAAGAATATTCATAGCAATATATAATGAATATATTAAACATTTATCATATTTATGACAACAATATAGACCATCTAAATATTGACTGTATTAATTGATCCATTACAAATTGATATATAATTGGAATTAGTTTAATATCAATTATATTTAGATATTATTATATTCAATTTTAAATTACAAATTTTATTTGAATTTTTTAAATTGACTGTTAAATGAATTTGATGAAATAAATTTTGATATTGAAGAATGAATGATTCACTGTTTTTATTAAATTCAATTTTTTTTAAATGAATTAAACAGATAAACTCAATGACTTCATCTAATAATTCAATACAAAATCAAGAGTCCTCTAATGAATTAGATGAATCTACTCAACTAGCAGTACATCGGTTATCTGAGCTTTTGAAACATCCCGATGATCTTAATGTTAAAATCGATTTCTTGCGTAGAAGGTTTCAACAGGAAAAGAGCTCCGTTGAAACACAGCTTCGGTCGGATGTTCAATCTCAATTTGATGACATTCAAGAGACTTTTCGCTTATTTCAAAGTTCCAAGTCTGGGTTAGATGAATTAAAAGCTCACTTAGCTAAAGTAGAGGGCTTGTGCTTGGAAAATCAAACCAAAATCCCCGGCTATGATGTTATTAAAAAAGTATCATACAATTATATACCAGTCTAAATTCTTTACTAACACACATCTTTAGGTTTCCCAAGTGCATAAAAATATGATAGCAACTCAGCAGTATGTTAGAAAATTCCAAGATTTCCAAGCCAAAGTTGATGTTGTTCATGTATTAATAAAGGAAGCAAAATCTGCACCATTATCGAAGAAAAATTTACTAAGCATCCATTACGAACTGTATCATTTGGAAGAATTCAAAGATGTGACCCTTCATACTGCCAGAGATTCCTCTCAAGATGTGATTCTTAGTCTAAAAAGCTTATTCCGCGATGTAACTAATCTGGTATCTCATTTTACTAGTTTACTTTGGGAAGTAGCTACCGATATTTACGAGCTAATTGAACAAGATCAACTAAGACTTTTGGTTCAAGTTGCCAAAATCATCGAAGTTGAAGAATCTGCGGACCGGCAAGCCGAATTGATGAATCGTGCCAAAGAGCATAATTTGAAACTGGTAGGATTAACGAGTGCTAGTAGCAAATGGAAATTGGCGGAGGGAAGTCCACGCGAACTGAAAAGGCTAAAGGACGATCTGTTTTCCAGATATAAATCCCTAGTTCAGAATCGTTTCCAAGATCATCTTAAACAGATCGATCGCAAAGATCTCTCTGCTCTATTGGATACACTTGGGTTTGTTCCCGAAGACCTACACTTGATTCAACAATATATCCCCCCCTGCTTTCCTGCTGAATATCAAATATTCGATCTCTTTTTGGCTGAATACCATAATACAGTACATGGAACAATACAAAATATCCTGGTTAATGTGGCTCAACTAGAAGGTGGAGAGATATTAAAGGTTTTGAGATTTGTGCAGGATTACTTGAATTCGATGGAACTTCAGATTGGCTATACTGAAGATATGTTGGAGCCCAAATTATTAGGAGCCAATCAAACTCTGCTGATCAACAACTATCTTACTATTGTCAGAGCTAAGCTCACAGAATGGACTAGCAACATCGTAAAAGAAGAACTGAAAAAGTTCACTGCGCGAGCCCATGCCCCTGACGTTACAGAAGATGGTACAACATGTCTCTCAAGCTCAATAGTCATGTTCCAGATGTTCGATCAGCAGATAGAGGCTGCTATTCAATCTCATTCTGATATACTGATGATTGAGCTTATTAAAGAGTTCATCAAGGCATGCCAAATCTATCAACAGAGTTTTTCCAAACAACTGAATGAGGAATGTTCCAATTACTTGGAAAATCCAGATGCCTATGATGACAGTTTCCTCCATTACGTTATTGCTCTCATGAATGATCAACTCAAGAGCATAGACTTGGGTGACAATTTGCTAGAGAAAGCAAGTGGCTTCCTCAATGACTCCAGTCGCGAGCGAGCAGCACAATTTCTGGAAGAGCAAACTGATGGATTCTTGCGCTTGACTGACGAAGGCAATCTAGTCATCATAGAAATCATACTTGATAACATTAGGCCATACATGGGAATGCTGTACACCAGCAAATGGTATGAAGATCCAGATTTAATGGCCAGTATTATGAGTACCATCCAAGATTATTTGAACGAAATCAATAGTGTTCTCCATCCATATTTATTTTCAAAGCTTTGCTCGAACCTATTAGAACAATATATTATCGAGTATATCCGATCGTACTTTAATAAGGGAGGTAGCTTCAAAATGCCCCAGAGTATTGATATGCTAGAGAATGACAAGAATTTTATCAATCAAATCTTCTTAGAATATATCGAAGAAGAAAAGGTATTGGAGCAAGTAGACCCAATTAACAAATTGCATAACATCATTACTGCCACACCAAATATGATCTTTATGGACGTATATCCACTTCGACAGCAGTACCCCGATGTACCTTTGAAATTAATTGAAGAGTTGCTCAGAAGAAGGGATGATTTAAGTAAACCTCAGCTTAAGGAAGTGATTGAGGGTATTAAATCTAAACAAGAAATCCAATCTTCTAGTGATAATCAAACTGGGCCTACTATATTCTCAAAGTTAGATACAAAACTGTTTTCTAAGAATTTGAGAGAAATTATATTTAACTAATAATCAGTATCATACACTTTTCTTTAATAAATACATTAATAAATAATATATTTAAATAGTTTTATTCACAACACTATAAAACACAATTCACATTCATTAATTTAGTTGTATAAAACTAAGCTATTAATTGAATAGATTAATTTAAATTCCAAGCAAAGTGTTATAGACATTATATACTCAATCGAGTTATCAAAAATAATTGACTTCATCTAGGGCAATCAAAATATCAAATTTTACAAATTAATTGATAATTAATTAATATTAGATATATTACTCATTTACAAATAATTAGTTTTATTTATATAGCTGTATTAATTATTCTTTAAATAAATTTATTAACATGTAAAATTATTTAAGATAGCATTATTAAATAAATCTTATATATACCATATACCATTTAAAATGAATCATAATAATTAGCAATAATGATAATTATAATAAAATTATTTGAACAAAGAAAATCAAACTATTTTAATATATATAAATTAATTCAACCATTATTAGATAATTATATAACATTACTCTTGATTTTAAATAATAAGACTTTTGCAAGATTAAAAATATAAATATTTTAATATATAATTTATAAAAATAACTTTATTATATTCAACAAATATTTTTCTATAGTATTATTAACTTATTGTTGTATTTTTATAAATAATAATACTTAAAAAAACCCTTTTTAATAAAGGTTAAATTTTATATTTTATAATCCAATTAAATTTAATTTTAAAAATTTTCTTTTTTATAAGCTAATTTTTTAATTATTAACTTAAATTTGAAGTAATGGGAAATTTTTTAATTTCTGATTTTTCAAACATATTATTAGTTTGAAATAAATAAATATATATAAAGTTAATAGGAATTTATATATTTTTAATATATATATATATAATAATTTTTTTGATTAAAAAATTAACTTTTTAAAAATAATTGTTTAATTTAATTATATTTAAACTAAATAGTAATTATCAAAGGTTTTTTATTTTAATATTAGTAAAACTTAACTATAAACCCTTTAAAATTATTTAAAATTTACAAGCAACTTTTAATAATGAAATATTATCTAAATCAACAATTTATTACTAGGTAAATTATTTTAAAGTTAAAAAAGAAACTATCTAAAACTTGTTAAAATTTAAAAAACTAACCTCAATTATTATTTTTTTAATTATTAATAGAGTGAAAAAATATATTAAAAAATACCTTTTTATTTTAATTAAAGAATTATCTAAAAACTTTAATATTAGTTTTATAAGTGTTTTATATATATTAAAGTTTAAACTCAAATTAATAAATAAAAATATAAAATAAATACCTTATAATTTAACTAAAGCTTAAAAAAAGTTAGAATAGTTATTACTAAATAAAAATTACTAAAACATTATTAGAAGCTTAAACTTTTATAATAATTAAATATAATTAATGAATCTTAAATCCCTATATATAATCCTATATTAAAACACAAATCAAGATGTTAGATTAAGTTAAGTTAACCCCCTTTATAAATTTTTTTAAATAAGTATTTTATTAATAAGTGAATATTGATTATTATAATATATTATAATAGTATATACTATATTTATTTAATTTCTATAGGAAAATCAATTAATAGTAAACTTTATATTGTTTTTTAAATAAAAGTATTTTTAATTATTATTCTCAATATAATTTAAAAAGACTTATTATTTTATATGATAATTATAAAATACATAAATTTAAAGCTGTAAAAAAGTTTCTAATTAAAAATAATTGGAAAAAAACTACTATATTTAGTTGATTCTTTAGATTATAACTTATGTGATTATAATTACTTTAAGCAATTAAAAAACTAGCTTATAGGAAAGAAAATTTTTATAAGAATATTTAATTGGTATATAAAATATCAAATTTTAGTTTTTAATAAAAAGAATTATTTTTTAGATATTAGGTTTTTGTTATAAATATACCAAAAAGTTATTAATAATAAAAGAAACTATTAAATATATATTATATATTAAAATATTTATTGATTTTGAATTTCAAAAGATTCTTATTATTAAAAATACAAAGTAATACTTAAAATAATTATAATTATATAAGTTATAATCTAATGAATATATTAAATATGATAGCTTTTTTTAATTATTTTAATTAGAAAATTTTATATAATTTTAACTATATATATATTCTAAAATTTCACATAAAATAATAATATTTTTGAAAGTTTTATTAAGAAAATCAATTAAAAATTATTTTATTTGAAAAATTAATATTAAACTTATATTATATTCTTATCTAATTATTAAACATATATTTTTACTTATTAAATTAATTTACTTATAATTTACTAAATATTTTGTTTTTATTTAAATATAATTATCCTTATTTTAATTTATAAAAACTATTCTTTTTTAGTATTGCAATCCAATATATTATATCAGTAATTTTTCAAGGTATTATTAATTAAGGTGATTAGGTTATCTATTTTTGATTAAGTAATTAACCTTGTATTAATAGTTTATATTTTATTTTTACTAACCAATAATATCTTATTTTGATAAAATAAATTATTTTTTTTAAAGACCTGATTATTATTATATTTAATATCAATAATATTATAAATAGTCCTTTTGTTTAAAATAATATTTTTAAGTGAAATATCTGATTTAAACACTAAATAAACAATTTATTAGTAATAAAATTAAGACAGATTGAATAATATAAAGCTAGCTTTTACTATCTCTATCTAAGTTAAAAGAAAAGTCAAATATTGCTTTGTTTAGAAATATATTCTTTTATGTTTTATCTTAGATTATACTTTATGTGATAATAATAACTAACAAACTATTTAGATTTATTATTAGACTAAACCTGTAATTTATTTATAAAGCATTAATTCTTACTTATATAGTATGTCTTGTTAACAATAAAGATAAGCATTATAATATATTACATGAGTTAAATAAAGAAGTATTATTAAAAGGGCTCAATATCTAGAAGGAAATAATCTTAATATATATATATAATTAACTTATAATAAAGATCCTTTATAAATTATATTTTATTTTATAAATTATCAACACTTAAGTTTAATATGATATAATTATCCCAATTTCTAATATTAGGATAATATAACCTATTATTAATTCATTTTCCTTTAAAACTAAATATAAATAAAATAAGTTATTTAATTTATCATAATAATTAATATTCATTTATAAATAGAATGTTTATATATTAAAATTTATAAAAAAATTATGATAGTTTAATATATTAATTTGTCTGTTAATAAAGAATTATATCAAGGGATTTATAATTCATTTATTATGATAATTTATTATAAATAATTTAA
>JNEM01009224.1:0-19435 GCA_000697335.1 Conidiobolus incongruus B7586
AAGAATATTAATTAGTGATAATTTGATCTATAAAAAATATCAAGTTTAATAATAATTAATTTTAAAAGAAGAATTAAATAAAAGTGATATATATTATATCAATTTATTATAATAATTAACATATATATAATATTTTTTTAAAAAAATTTGTAAAAAAAATTAATTTAACTTAATATTGCATTTTGATTTATATTTTAGTAAATGACTATAAAAACAGATTTAAGATTAATTAATTATAATAGTTTGCTTTAAAAACCTAAGTCTTTAATTATACTTTAATAGGTTTTATTTATAATAATTATTCTAACTTTTTTTAAGCTTTAGCTAAATTATAAAATGCTTATTTTATATTGTAGTTAATTTATTTAATTTTAAACTTATATATATAATATTTATATGGTTAATATTAAAATATCATATTAACTATAAATTAAATTAAAAAAGAGTATTTTAATATATTTATTTACACTATTTATAATTAAAGAAATAATAGTTAAAATTGGTTTTTAAAATTTTAATTAGTTTTAAATAATTTCTCTCTTAGCTTTGAAATAATTTATCTAATAATAAATAGTTGATATAATATGATATTTATTGTCAATAGATGTTTATAAATTTCAAATAATTTTAAAAAATATATAATTGAATTTTATTAATAATAAAATAAAAAAATTTTGATAATTATTATTAAGTTTGAATATAATTAAATTAAATGATAAATTTTAAATGATTAACTATTTAATCAAAAAAAAACTACTATATGTAATCTCAAACTATATATTTTCTTATTAATTTTATCTTTTAAAATTAATAATATATTTAAAAAATTGAAAATTAAAACTTTCCTAGATTTTTGATTTTGTGGTAGTATTTATTAAATACAAAAATATGATAGAATTTCACAACCTAAGTTTTTTATTGTTCCTTATTAAACTTAAAAAAATATATATAATATTTAGATTTTTAAGATGAAATTAAATAAATATAATCTGAGCAATATTGATATACCTAATTATAAATATAAATTATATATCAATTCAAATTAATCTTTAAATACATCATGACAAAACACAAATAAAAATCATCAATGTATTATTAAATTAAGTAAAAATATATTTTTCACTTCATATATAGATACTTATATAACTTAATTAGAGACATAGCAGTTACCGTAATGAGGCATAGAATTTCAAAAGATTTATAATTAATAAAATTGGAATAATTCTATGAAAAAATATAGTGATTGTATTTAATTTTTAATAATAGTTAACAGCAATATTTGATACGGATGATCATAAATTTTAAAAATAATAGTAATTATCAATAATCAAGTAATAACAGCGAAATTTGAGAAATTATAGAGGATCCAAGATTATTTATTAATCAATATATATTATGAATTGCATAAATAGATTTTTTTTGAATAAATTATATATGGAAATCTATATATGATTGAACCTTGAACAGAATAAGCAAAATATTACAAGAAATTCAATACTTATTCTCCCAACAAATTATATTAAACCATGAGATCTGTATGTCAAGAGTAATTTGAGAGATACTATTTTATAGATTTTGATCTAATAAAATCATCAATAATAAGGTAGTAATAAGCTTTAGGTAGAAATTTGAAAATAAAATTAAAAAAATTTAGAGAAAATTAATATATGTAGGCATGTTTTCCAACAGCAATTTATACAACATATATAAACAAATCTAATATCAGCAGCTTGTTATAATTGAATATATATTAATGATAAATCTTCTAACAAAACTTTTATCAGAATATGAATTGAAAATAACTGATGCAATTGAATTTTAATGAATAATGTATAAATTTTGGTTTATAAAGAATAGATATACATCAAATAATTTATTGGTATTTTTATTATAAATATTAAAAAATAAGAAAAATACTTAGATTTTATTATTACGTGTAAATATAATAAATGTGAATTATATCATTAATAGATATCAATTTAATCAGCTATTTAAATATATTACACTTTAGTCTATTCTATATAATTAAAATCAATTTTCAATAAACAAATATTAAGTTTATTCTATACAATTATATATATATAATTAATACGATAGGATAACAATATTTTGAAATTACTTTTAGAACAAAGTTTTTATTAAATACAAATGATGTAATTTAAATCAAAATCAAAATTATTGGTCAACAACAAATTAATAAACAGATGAAGATGACTGTGCTAAATTCAACTAATTCTCAACTTGAGAACATTAACTATTTTTTAAATTGAATTGATTGAATGAGTCAATATTCACTTCTTGTTATTACATCAATTTAATAAATATTTATTGGATTGTCGTTTATTCATATTATTAATGAAGCTAAATTTCAGTTATTTCTTTTTCGTATTATCTGTATTTTCTGATGATAATTGCCAGTACAAGGATGACCAAGGCAATTTATATGATTTATCAAAATTGACCAATGACAAAGAGTAAGCTATAACTTATTGAGATATTCACACTTAATTAATTTTTATGATTTAATCAGAGATTATAAAGTTGTTGATCCAGACACTAAAACTGAATTCTTTTTCAATATTTGTCGCGGAGTTGTATCTGGAAACACAGGTTTAAAGAATCCTGATGAAAGTGCTGCCTATTATAAAGAAGATTCAACATCATTAACTATTGGAGAGCCTAGTAAAAAGATTATTAAAAATGGTAAGCTTATTGACCATCAATTCCAATTATTTTTGAACTTATATCATTATTGTTTAGATAAGCTTTTTGTTTTGAATTATAGAAACGGTGCCACTTGTCCTAACAGCAGCATAAGAAAAAGCACTACTATTATTTTTACTTGTAATAAATCTGTTTCTGGAAATGTAAACAATATTTCTTGCAAATAACTTAATTCACTAACTAAGTTGTTATTAGGGTCAGCCTACTTTTGTCAGCAATTCTAATGACTGTGGATACACATTCTACTGGGCCACTCCTTTAGCTTGTTCATCTAGCTCGTCCAATAGTAGTGGAAGCGGTTCCAGTGGATTCAGGACCTTTATGATCGTTATTTCATCGCTATTTTTTGGTTATTTAATCCTAGGCATATTGTATAATCGTTTTAAGAAAGGAGCCAAGGGCTTAGATCAGCTTCCTCACAAGAAGTTTTGGTTTGATTTGTGTGATTTTATTAAGGTAATATTTTATAATGATATTTCTTTTATCTTTTATTAATGTTATATTTCAGGATATGTTTATTATATTAATAGCTAAATGTGGAATTAAGCCTAAATCTTCCTATAATCGATATCAATCAGTTTCTCATCATGAGCAACATGTTCTAATTAATGATGATTTAGAAGAAATTTAATTATTATTAATTTCAATATATTTTATCCATTTATTATAAATAAATAACTATTTTTATAGGCTTTATTATTACATTTGAAAAATTATTAACGAATCCAAGCCAAGTAATAGATTATTTTATAATTTAAGTATTAACTATTGCTAAAATACTTCAATTTTTATGATATCTTCATATTTGGCAATGATTTAATGATGCTATCCTAGTTTAGTTATTAAAATAAATATCTAAAGATTTAATAAAGATAATTCTCGAAAGGAATTAAAAAATATCCTTGATCACTTAAAATAATACAATTTATTTATATTATATACTCTGGTTTTGAAAATAACCTTAGAAGAGTAGAGAGATTGAATAATAATTCAATCTATTATTGATTATTATTGGAATTGGTTGAATTTTGACTATTGGAGCTTGTTGTGGTTGATTCAATGAGTTTGAATGAAGATTTTATATCAAGAGAATCGTTATGAAGTTGTTTGAAATCTTCAGATGTAATAGGAATCTGAGTAGGTTTTAAACGAAACATATTGTATTTATTTATACATAAATTGAATTTATTATTATAATAATTAATTCAAGCATTCAGTTGGTTAATTTAAATTAGGTGTTTATATGTTTAAATACTTATGGGAATTATCTAACTTTTAATTGTATTAATATAGTTTACAAAACAAATAGAATATACTGCTTTTAATTTTATTAAGTTTAACAAAAAATTTTAAACTAAGTAACCTGATATATTAATAAATGTTTATTTTCTGAGTTTGAAATAAAAATATATATTATGGATTCAAGTTTCATTTTGGTATTATTGAATTTATTACAATTATGTTAACAATATCATACCAAGTTTATTATACTATTAACTGATTGTATATACTGGATACCATTTTTAGAAATATCTGTCTTTTAATATCATACTAAAATTATCTTATATGATAGAGGTTACCATTTTACTTTTATCAAATTGTCATATTGATTAATTTTCTAATTAGAGGAACTAAATTTTGATGTTTGGACAAAGTGAAATTTGAAAAATATTAATGTTATTTATATTTTATTAATAGAACATCATTACTTTCTTTAACATATGAACCAAAAAAATGATAATAGTGAGTAAGGATTGAAAATATTATTTGTTATGTTTAATTTTTATTGAATTATATAAAATTAATTTGAAAATACATTAATTTATTGTTTTAAATCTATATTCAATTAAATATATATATTTAATATAATAAATTTTCAATTAAATTTAATATAAATATAGAATAGTTATACGTATATCAAAATAATTAATTTGATTATCTAGATTGAATACTCATTAGTGAATTATACTTTCATATGCGATAAATTTTTTCATCACATATTTAATAAAAATATAACATTAATTACAGAGAAGAAAAAAGAATACTGAATTATTTTCATTATACTAAACATAGTTTATTGGATATTTTATTTTGATATTTATTATTTTTACTTTTTATAAATATAATTTTAATCTTGAATATTGCTTGATAATAATACTTTGTAACCTTAAAAAATACAATCAAGTGATAATTTAAAAAAACTTTAGAAAAATGTATAATTATTGTTGTTTGAATGTGATTTGTCTGAGATTGATTGGTTAAATTTAATCAGTTGAAGATATTGGTTTGATTAGACAGAATAACCCATAATAATTAAATTGGATTTGTATAATTTGAAAGAGTCGTCACTCAACAAAGGTTAATCATCGAATTATAAAATCATCAATCGCCTAAGACACCAATTATTAAACCTCTTTAATCTCAGCTTTCTTGGTAGTCTAATTGATAACTTAAAATTTATTAACCTTCGTCAAAAATAGCCAATTTATTCACCTGTTCAAATATTAAATGTTCAAGATTTTATTTAATAGTTTATGCCTTCTAGTAAGCATACAAGCTAAATCGCTGACGGGAAACAAGATTTTGTTTTTACAGGATAAGTCGATTAATGCTTCTGATTACAGTATTTTTTTCAATGACTTGAAAGGTAAATTGACTTTGATATTGCTATTAATTGAATATTAATCATATATTAATTTATATAATAGAACGTGGCTATGATGTGGAATATAAAAAAGCGGGAGATTCTGATTTAGCCTTAGTCGAGTATGAAGAACGCAAATATGATCATATTATTTTATTCTCTCCAAAAACAAAATGTAAGTCAGATAACATATTTTTCATATAATTCATAACTAATTTGGTACATGTAGCTTTTGGCAATGGAGTTCGTATTAATGATTTTGTTGAATTTGTGAATAAAGGAGGAAACTTGATCATGGCTGCATCAAGTACCATTTCCCAAACTTACAAGGAATTGGGTTCTCAATTTCATGTAACCTTTGATAATAAATTAACCTCTGTAATTGATCCATTCCATCGCTATCAATCAGAAAGCTCCAAATCCAATCCTATATACTCCAATCAATTAACAACTCTCTCTCATGTAGTGCCGAAGCAAGTCTCTGGACCTGTCTTATTCAATGGAATTGCCCACAAACTTCATTCCAATCCAATGGTATTCCCTATTCTTTCTGCAGAGTGGACCGCTATTTCTGCCGAATCCGATGCTACTTCTACCCCATCATTATATGGAAGTGACATTCAATTAGTATCAGGTTTTCAAGCCTTGAATAATGCTCGCGTAGTTATTAGTGGATCTATCAGTCTCTTTTCTGATGAATATTTCAACGCTTCTATCGAATTAGAAGAGGAAAAGACAAAATCAAACACTTCCAATCGACTTTTGGCTCAAGAGATTACCAAATGGGCTTTTCAAGAGAAATCAGTTCTTAGAATTGACTCCGCTCGTCATGCTCTCAAGAGAACAGATGAGCAATTGGATTGGTACAGAATTAAAGATAACATCACTTACCACATCAATCTTTCTCAATACAACGATGGCAAGTGGACTGGATATAAGGCTGATCAAATTCAGTTAGAAATCGTCATGCTAGATCCTTACATTCGCACCAATTTGCAACCTGGTTCCACTAAACAAGCTCAATCTTCAGAATACTTTGCTGATGTTCAATTACCTGATCGCTATGGTGTTTTCACCTTCAAAGTTGACTATAAACGCCCTGGTTGGAGCTATTTACTTCAATCCGATGTATTGCCAATTAGGCCTTTACGCCACAATGAATATCCTAGATTTTTGTCTGCAGCTTATCCTTATTACACAGGCGCAGCATCCATGTCTGTTGGCTTCCTAGTTTTCTGTTTAGCTTGGTTATATAATAAGGATCCTGCTGATACTAAGCTCAAGCTAAAGACCAATTAATCTATAATAACAAATTCAAAACATTATTTTTCTGAGAATAATTTTAATAAATATATTATATGAATTTTAAATAAGAATGCATTAATTTTTATTATTTTGTAATTGTTTTGATTTTTTAACTCAGTAAACACGTAGATATAAGGAAAGCATGATCATGATTATTGTAGGTATAGATGAAATTATATTTCAAATTATAATTATAAATATTTTGATACTTAATATAAAAGAATTTATTCAATATATATATATATATATATATATTATTCTATAAAAACATTAGAGAGTCAAAAGTCATTCATCTCCAGCACTCACCCCAGTCCACCATCTCTTTCCTTATATCGAAAGTCTCCTAGCCAATAGTTTTAGATTATGAGAAATAATCAGGCTTTTTGTTTGGATTTGAAGTAGTGAATAAATTAGGGGATAACTGTGAAAGGAAAGGACCTGTAGCAGGTGCTACATGTTTAGTATTAAGAGTATTGACTTTCTTATTCGATTTAGTTGCAGTAACAATTGTCGCCAAATTCTCATAAGCATTAGAAATCTTGGGTGGTTGCTGACCCGTTGGTCCCTTCATATTCATTTGGCTCATGCTCGATTTCAAATTGAAAAATTCATTAGACTTAGGAGGTTTTTGAGTAGGGGTTGTAGGAGATGGCAGCTTTGGAGAGTTATATGATTTAGTTTAATGTTATTGCAGTTGTGTAGTGGAAAAAGAATTCTACACATCAATTGAATTTTTGGCAAAAAGGTTGGTTCGAGAAAGAATGGGTGTTCGCGTTTAAGAAAAAGAAAAATTTAAGTTTTTGTGATGAGATAGCAAAATGGAGATAATTGGGTACTTTCTGGAGTCCATGAAGAATTCTGAGTTGACTAACTCTAAATTTTCATGTAGACCCTTCAAATGTATAAATATATTGTTGAGTTGTGTTTGGAGTTATATAATATCTTTATGAAGTTGATTGAGAGTTTAATAAAATTTTATATTTTATATTTTATATGCTCACATCCTTGTCTTTGAATCATGTTTAAAGTATGTTCTAAATATCTTAGAGCTGTAGTTTCAATCATAATTACATCTTTCTTAAGTTGCTTTATAAAAATCAATTGGCTGTTGGTGACATTAAAAATGATTTAATGCTGATTATATATATTAGATATTGTATATTATTCGATTAAAAATAAAATTTCTACCACAAAGTTTCACAATTGAAATAAATAGTTTTCTTTTCAGGATTATTAGCAGAAAGATTAATTGCAAACGCAGTCTAATATAATGATATAATTTAAACAAATTCAAAATTTTAATAATTGCTCTAATAATATTACAATAATATAAAAAGACAAGATAGTTAATTTTACCTAATGGCAACGATTTTTCTAACAAAGTTAAAAAAATATTAAGCATTAAGTAATAATAATAATAATAATAAAATCAATATGAAATATGTGCATTATACCAAACAATCAAATTGTTGGTTTATTTCATTTAAAAAAAATTTGAATTTGATGATTTTTCTGATTATTCATAAATTACTCCAATAAATAAATTGTGGAGGAAATAAAATTAATCAATGAATATGAAATGTTTTAAAAGTGGTAAAATATATATTATGGCAAGTTATATATTATTTTCTATTTTACATTAATGAATTGAATAATAATCAAACCAAAATATCACAAATCAGCTATACTATTTGATCAATTTATATAGATTAAACATAACTGAAAATAAATGCACTTAATACAAATGAATTCTGAATCCACCATTCAATTACAAATATCATTTCATACAAACATTCATCAATATTAATAAATCTTCATTACTTCCCTATAATGAAAATCATTTTTGTTTATAGTAAATATTCAAACCATAATTTTCTAAATTAGGAATTACACAAATTTTCAAAATGATTTGATCCAAATCATATTTATTAATATACAGCATTAATTTTTTTCAAATTAATATTTTGATATTATTTTAATTTTTAAAAAATATATATATTATAAATTAATAATTTATTCACTTGTTAATAATCACCTATGCTATTTAATTGATTTTTTTCATCTATAAATGTTAAAAATTTAATATTTTATTCAATAAACCTGTATTATTATATGATTGAGATAACTATTGATTAATTATATTTTTTAATTTTGATATATTACCACATTTTTTACATTTAAATTCCAAAAGTATTAAAATATTTCTAGTAAATTAAATATGGTAGTTGAACTTTTAATGGAATCTCGCAAATGTTGGAATGTTGCGATAATGATTTCAATTTAGGGGAGCTGATGAAGTTTTTAGTCCGAAATGCCTCCCTTGAGAGTTAGTTTATTGTTAGTATGAAAATTAATATTTGATGATAAACAGTTAAATTTATTTTTTATATTTTAGTGCATTTATTTTTTATAATTTTTATTTTTTTGAATCCAATTTGAATTTTATCAAGAAATATAGTTAAATAAAAAATAATGTGTATTAATGATATACATATTATAGTAGCCAGTATTAATTGCTAAAATAGAGTCTTCTTAGAGATAGTATATATATATTATCAGAGTATCAAAAATAACAAATATTGCTAATATTTCTCGTAAAAATTTGAAATTCGATAATATTTGAAATTTGATCAATTCAGAATTAAGAGATCTGTTGATGAAACAAACTTTGATTGGATAGGATGAATTTCGATGAAAAACAATCACATTAATTCTTCTGAATCAAAATATACTCTTATTATCACTTGATTACCTTAAGTATTCATTTTTAAAAAAATAATATTTCATTATATTAATCATTTTAAACTGTTTAATAGAATAACTTTATCTAACTAATATTATTAAAACTGAATCGTTAATAGGTATTTGATTCACTTTAATATTTTGTTTTAAATTAATATTATTCTAGTTTTAAGTGGCAAAAATTATTCATCATGGATTATCTTTGGGAAGCTAAAAATATGATTAATAAAGTGTACTCACTTATTATTTGTTCATTTCCTAAAATTCTAATTTATTGAATAGAAAAAATGCAGTGTTAAATGTCACTGAAACAGAAGCCAAAGTTATGGAAGCAACTAACGACGATGGATGGTGCAGTTCTTCTACTTTAATGTTAGAAATATCTCAAGCTACCTTTAGCTTGTAAGTTTTATTTTGATTTTATATTATTAAAAGACTAATGTTTCAATCATTCAGTCCTTTATTTAATGAGGTAATGGGAGTGATTAGTAAAAATTTTGAAGAAAGAGATAGACGTACCTGGAGACAGATTTACAAGGTGTTTAGTAAATATCGTCTTGATGAATTTTAAATTTACCTTTTGGTTTTTAGACATTGACTCTATTGGAGTATCTAATTAAAAATGGTTCCGAGAGAGTAGTAGATTACGCAAGAAATTCTAGTTACTATCTCAAAACTCTGAAAAACTATAGATATGTGGATAGTAAGGGTAAAGATCAAGGTATCAACATCAGAAACAGAGCAAAAGAAATTCTCGAGCTTTTGTCTGATTCAGACAGGATTAAGCAAGAGAGAAAGCAGGCCAAAGCCAATCGATTCAAGTACGGAGGAATGGGAAATCAACCAAGCGCAATTGGAAGTAATGGCGGTATATCCTCTTATGCTGGTGGATTCGGTAGTCAAAGCAGCTCAGGTACAAGTAGATACTCGTCTTCAGGTTTGCACTACAGTGGTAGTTCAATTGACAATTATAATCGTGGCGGATCTAATTATAGTGGTCGTAGTGCTTTTGATCGCTATGAATCAAGATCATATTCCAACAGTGCTAGTGCTAGATATGATGAGGATGTCAGTGATGAATTTACATCCGCAAACACATCACCTATCAACACTAATAAGCCCACTCCTAAAATTCCAGTCGAGCAAGACTTATTCAGTTTTGATGATCCAGCCCCTTCTTCCGCTTCCAATTCAACAAAGCCCACCACCTCAACTGCCAACCCGCTTGACGACTGGGGTGATTTTGGTAGCACTTTAGCTGAAACCACCAAGCCAGCTGTCACCCAATCTCAGTCTTCCAACTTACTATCCACTGCCAATAATGATTTTGATGATGACTTTGGTGACTTTAAATCAGCAAATGCTTCAAACCCAACCCACCCTGCCAACATTTCCTTGAATACACCCACGACCACTGGCAATACTCCACCTAATAGCCAAAATAATGGATCAAATCAGAATGGCTCTTTGAATGCCCAGAACACTTTGGAATTGAAGTCAACCAGTATTTGGGGTAAAAAGTCCAATTTATTCCAATTAGATAATCTTGTTGACTCCAATACATCAATCAAGCCACAGTCAAACACACTTTCCATGAATCAAATGGCACAGCAGCAACATCAAAATGCATTCAATATGGCATTTTCCTCCAGCAACGCTCAATCACAGTCATCATCTAAGAAAAATACCAATGACCCTTTCAGCAGCTTAATTTAATTCACATTTTACTTAATTGTTTAACTGATTTGAATAAATAGTCATCACTTAATGCTTTATTCTACAAAATATACAGCTATTTTTCCTATTAAATCAAACTGTTAAAATATGACAAATGATAAACACGATTTATTTAATTAAATCTATAAATATTTTATATATCTGATATTTAGTATATTTAACTGATAATCATTAATTAAAAGTAAATTTTCCCTTGAGATTTATTAAGATTTAAATTATCCAATCATAGTTGGTCAATATTTCTAACAAGTATAAAATAGTAAAACAGTAGTTAGGTGGAAAATAAGGAAATAACCATATGTAAAATATCAGTATCAATATATGATAGTTTTATTGATACCAAGATAATATCAAAATTAAGGAGGGGAAGAGATAACATTAAAGAAATGAAATAGTTCTTCATGATCATACATGCCCAGTTGATTTTCACAATATTCACAATGAACAGGAAAAAATTGATTGGGAGAGAGTAAAGTGGCAATATCTGTTCCAATTTCCATCTCTTGCGTAATTAAAATAGGGTCTGTTTCCACCAGTTTTCCTTTCTCATATTTAAATAATTTAGATGTATCAACTCTAACATTTTTAGCAAACATTGCTCTAAATTGATTTTTGAACCTTGTATGACTATTCAAATATAGTTAATTTTGATTAAAATTAATACATAAAAATATTTACGCTTGACAATCATAGCAAACCGTGGTCCAACACATAGCACACGAGAGAATAGCGTCTGTAGAATGAGAATTGGTATTTTGAACCAATGTATCGTATTCTATTAAGATTGTTAGTTTCGCTAATATTTAATTACAAATAATAACTAGTAACCTTTAATTGTTTTTTGATACCATAGCTCATCAATATCATCTAAATTATCGTCATATAACAAATCTTCTTTAAATATGTCATTATTTGATATAACTAAACAAATTATTAATTATATATAATACTGATTCTAAAACAAATAAATTACACTCATTTGTATCTGAATCATCAGACCCATCATATGTTTGTTTAAATTCAATTTCTTGTTCTTCAAATTGATTTGTAGGAGTTGACATGCTAATAAATCCAAATCTAATTAGTATTAACTTATTACCTATATAAATAGAATAACAAGTTTATATCAAATTTATGGGATTTGAAATTTCAACTGTACCAATAAATTTGAAAATTTAGAAAAGAGTAAAGTTGAAAAATAATAAAAATACTTAAATGACTATAGAAAAAATACTAGATTTTAAAAAGATAAAATACTTGATTTCTAGGTAATATTTTTGTTGTTGATAAATAATATAAAAATTTATTAATAAAATACATGAAGTAATTGAAATTGTATTTATATATAATATTTTAGTAATGCATAAAATTTATAATTATTTGATTTCTTATCTCTATTTAGTAAAAAACTAAAATATGCTATTTTTGAGTAATATCTAAATCATAAAAGACAGAGTTGTCCCATAATAGGATATCAAGGAATAATGAAATAAATAATTGATAATAAGTTGAATTATAAACCTGTATATTAATTGAATTTATTAAACAATGCAACATAATCCGAGGTTATCAATTAATTTACCAAGAAGAAGTACTGTTATTCCAGAACATAATGTTCAGAACATTATCCAAACCATTCAACAAAAATCTGAAGAATTACACGATATTCAAGTTTTACATTCTCAAGTAGTCAGTTTAAAAGAAAAATTACTAACTATATCGGAACATCTTAATAATCTTGATGACAGTTATCAGCGTAATTTATATATAGTTTGCTATCAAGCTATTTATTTATTTATTGGTATTTTCTACTTAGTTATCACACAAATAATGAGCAACTGGAGTAGTGTATTTAATAATATTAATTTAACAGGTATTATTTATAATGCAAATATCAATACTAAACCGCTAACAATAAGTTTAGAACAATTAATAGAAGATGAAAACTCACCAGATCTCATCCGTATACCAATCAGTCGAGATTATCATAACTAACTATCTTTCCTGTATATTAAGACTTGATTAAATATCATTATTTAATTTTGCTCTTAATTTATTATTTACATCAGTTTTTTGACATATTTGGTTATTAGTTGCATCTAGTCAAATCAATCAAAACAGAATTTTCGAAATATATTAAATTACATCGATATACTAGACAAATAGGCTATATATTAATTCCTTAGTTCAGTGCAGTATTTTTAATTGATTTCATATATAAAATTAAATATGGTATTTATCTTTTATCTTCTGTTTGGTATGTAATAAATTACAAAGTATATAACTGATATAAATATTAAATATTAAATTTTTTCAAAAACCATTGAATTTTGATATTTTCCTCTTATACCAATTATATATGAATATAAAATATGTTTAAAATTATTTTGCTCCAAAATTGAATCAAATTCATTATGTTATTATTCATAATAAAATTATTTTGAATTAAGGGATTGAAGGTATACATTTTTCAAATTCAGTAATTGTGAAATATTCTTATTTAAAAAGTAAATCATATCATTAATTATCATTAAATGTTATTATATTTTATTGACAATCAATTCGATATTCTAATAAAAATGGATTCTTGCATTATAAATTATTATATTAACTTTGGTAAGGCGATGTACAAGTACAATTTTAAATAAATATTTTTAATCCAATAAATAAAAATTAACTACTTGTTTCAAAAAGAAAGCCAATTATAAACATGCATGTGATAAAAGATTTGTATATTTGGATAAAAAATATCAAATAAATTATTCAAAATCTCCTACTCTTATGGTATATGACAGTAAAATAAAAAACGCATCAAGCTTTCAACAAAAAAATCAAATAATTTAAACACTCTTTTGGGATTTATTATACAACTATTTCCTTTTTAAATGAAATCGAAAAATATTAAATCAATGTGAATCCCATAATATTGATATGTTGAAATTATGAAAATTAATTTATATAAATGATTTTGAATCCAATAACATTTTTAAATTAAATTGATGTTTAAGATTCATTATTAATCAATTATTTAATAGTTAATATAAGTTAATTCAAAAATATATATATATATAACAATTTTTATAAATACATACATATAACTAGTTTCAATCATTTTTTATTTTAACTTAAAAACATTCACCTTGTTTCAATTCATTTAATAATTAAACATGGCTGAAGAATACGCAAAAAGTACTCAATATCAATATGTAGCAAACTCGAATTTGGTCACACAAGCCGATCGCTCTCAAATTGCTCGTAGAGATAATGAGCCTACTGGTGAGCCTGAGAGCTTAGCAGGCAGAATTAACATCAAAGAGTTCGGAAGTAGAGCTGTAAGAGATAAAGTACCTACTCAAGAAATAAAAAAGCATAAAACTTCCCATAAATCTGGAGATAGATCAAAACGCAGAGATGATGATATACGAAGAAATACACTACTAAATTCTGTATTAAGCACATCAGAAGATTTTGAAGGATTAAACTATCGTCCAAAAACACATGAAACGAAATCCCTGTATGAAATGTTATTAACTTTTGTATCTAAACGACTTGGCGATCAATCTCATGAGATCTTAAGAAGTGCCACGGATACGGTCCTTGAGATACTTAAAGACGAGAATATGAAAGATAGCTTGAAAAAAAGCGAGATTGACTCCATTATTGGAACCATAACTTCAGAAGAGTTGAATCAGCTTCTAAACGTAAGTCGGAAAATCAATGATTATAAATCAGTGGATCAAAAAGAAAATAATGGAACTCAAGAAGAGCTAGATGATGAACTAGGTGTCGCTGTTGTGTTTGACGATGAAGAGGAGGATGAGGATCAAGCTGGTGGCCAATTTGAGGTAAAAGAGAGTTCCGATGAGGAAGACAACGAAGACGAAGATGGCCAAAATGCTCAAGACTCTATGGACATCGACCAAGCATACCCCTCTTTCAATCCATCAAATGATGAAGATAACATCAACCAAGCCCGATTTGCTGCTTCCAACAAAGATGTCATCCACCCTCATGAGATTCATGCTCACTGGCTTCAAAAACAAATCAGAGAATATTTCTCAGATTCCCAAGAAGCTGAAAGTATGACATATCAAACCAAAGAAATCCTCTTTTCGGATGTTGATGCCAGAGAGTGTGAAAATCAACTTATGCAGCTCTTTGATTTTGACCAGGAGAAATTTGCTCTTATCAATCGCTTCATTAAGAACAGAGATGTTATTGTGTGGTGTACCAGGCTGTCTGAAGTCGGTGGGCCCCAGTCCCAAGAAGATTATCAAAAGATTGCTTCTGAAATGACTGAGCTTGGATTAGACTGGATTTTGAAAGCTATGCGAGGTGGCCAGGAAACTGTTCCAGAATCTATTCCTGCTGAAAATGGTGACGCTAGCCCCCACCCTCGATCACATCCTACCGATTTGCCAACGACTGCCACATCCAAATATCTCCCCAAATCCTCCATTGACTTGGAGGACCTTGTGTTCAAAGAAGGCAACCACTTACTTTCAAAAGAAAAGTGTGTTTTACCTGCTGGTACTACCAAAACTAAGAAAAAAGAATATGAAGAAATCCAAATTCCCATTCCAACCCGTCAGCCTGATCCTCCCGAAAGCTTGATTAGCACCAAACAGTTGCCTGAATGGGCTCACGAATCCTTTAAGGGAATGCCTAATTTAAATCGAGTCCAAAGTGAAGTGTTCCCTGCAGCATTTGGTCAAGATGACAATATTTTGCTCTGTGCCCCAACTGGTGCTGGCAAGACCAATGTTGCTATGCTAACCATTCTGAATGAGATCCATAAACACTATGATGAAGAAACTCAAAGTCTCAACTTGAACAACTTCAAGATTGTCTATATTGCCCCAATGAAAGCCTTGGTTCAAGAAATGGTTAATACCTTTACCAGAAGACTATCATATTTAGATATTAAGGTTTCTGAACTTACTGGTGATTCTCAGCTCACTAAGGCTCAAATCGCTGAGACTCAAATCATCGTCACGACTCCCGAGAAATGGGACGTTATCACTAGAAAAGCCAATGATCGCAGTTATACCAATTTGGTACGATTGATTATTATTGATGAAATTCACTTACTCCACGACGATCGTGGCCCTGTTTTGGAAAATATTGTTGTCAGATCATTACGTCATATGGAGCAGACCCAAACCATGATCCGTCTCGTTGGGCTTAGTGCCACCCTTCCCAATTATCAGGATGTTGCTGACTTTTTACGAGTTCCTGAATCGAATGTTTTCTTTTTTGATAGCAAGTTCCGTCCTTGCCCTCTCAAACAGAATTTCATTGGTGTCAGTGAAAAGAAGGCCATTAAAAGATTCCAAGTAATGAACGAAGTTACTTATGAAAAAGTTATGGAACAAGCTGGCAAAAACCAGGTTTTGATTTTTGTTCATTCCCGTAAGGAAACTATCAGAACTGCCACCTTCTTAAGAGATACTGCTTTAGATCGCGAGACAATTGGGATGTTTGTTAAGCCTGAATCGGCTAGTAGAGCCGCTTTGGAAAGTGAAGCTGAGTTAGTCATTGATTCTAACTTGAAGGAACTCCTTCCATATGGCTTTGCTATACATCATGCTGGTATGAAGCGTGAGGATCGTACTGTCGTTGAACAGCTCTTTTTGGAAAAACACATCCAAGTTCTAGTATCCACAGCTACTCTTGCCTGGGGTGTCAATCTTCCAGCCCATACCGTCATTATTAAAGGTACCCAAATCTACTCCCCAGAAAAAGGAAGATGGGTTGAGCTTAGTCCACAGGATGTTCTTCAAATGCTTGGCCGAGCTGGCCGTCCTCAATTCGACTCATTTGGTGAAGGTATCATTATTACTACCTTAAACGAGCTGCAATATTATTTGTCCTTGTTAAATACCCAGCTTCCTATTGAAAGTCAGTTAATCAGTAAGCTTACTGATAGCTTAAATGCCGAAATTAGTTTAGGAACAATCAGGAACCGTGAGGAAGCTGTCCAATGGCTGGGATACACTTATCTCTATGTCCGAATGCTCAGAAATGGACCACTGTATCAAGTCAGCCACAGTGAATTCAAAGATGACCCTACTTTGGTACAAAGGCGAACTGATTTAATTCATGCCGCTGCACTTTTATTAGACCAGTGTCAATTGGTTAAATATGATCGTAAAACTGGACGCTTCCAAGGAACTGAATTAGGCAGAATTGCATCCCATTACTATATCTCACATAGATCTATGGCTACATATAACCAACATTTAAAGCCTACGATGTCTTTCATTGAGCTGTTCCGCGCATTCTCTTTATCCGACGAATTCAAATTTATTCCCATTCGTGAAGAAGAAAAATTAGAGCTTGCTAAGCTGTTAGAAAGAGTTCCAATTCCTGTAAAAGAAGGTGTTGAAGAGCCCGTTGCTAAAATCAATGTACTTCTTCAAGCCTATATTTCTCAGCTGAAGCTAGAAGGATTTGCTTTAATGGCAGATATGGTGTATGTAACACAGTCAGCAGGCCGTATTCTCCGATCAATCTTTGAAATGTGCCTCAAGAAAGGATGGGCTCATTTGGCACGCCTAGCACTTGATATGTGTAAAATGGTTGAAAAGCGATCATGGCTGTCTATGTCTCCTCTCAGACAATTTTCTGGTCTCGATGCCAAATTAATTAATCGTTTAGAACGCAAAGATTTCTCATGGTCAAGATATCTTGATTTGAATCCAGAGGAAATCGGTGAGTTAATTGGTATCCCTAAGGCTGGTCGAGTCATTCATAAATTTCTCCACAAATTCCCTAAATTAGAACTTAGAGCCTATGTCCAATCTATTACTCGCTCTCTATTGAAAATTGAATTAACCATTATTCCTGATTTTCAGTGGGATGACAAAATTCATGGCAACTCGGAAAGTTTTTGGATCTTAGTGGAAGATTTGGACGGTGAAAATATTCTATACTACGATTTCTTCGTTCTCAAAAAGGCTTATGCTACCGAGGAGCACTACAGCTCATTTACTATTCCCTTATCCGATCCCATGCCTCCCAACTGCTTTGTTACACTGCTTTCCGATAGGTGGCTCCATTCCGAAGCTAAGCTGCCCATCTCTTTCAAACATCTGATCTTGCCCGAAAAATACCCACCTCATACTGAGCTTTATGATATGCATCCACTTCCTACATCTGGTCAGGAACCAAGTCACCTCTTTGATTATTATGCCAACGAATTTGCTGAATTTAACTCGATTCAAACTCAAACCTTTCACACTTTGTTCAAAACCAATGAGAATACTTTCCTTGGAGCCCCCACTGGAAGCGGTAAAACGATCTGTGCTGAGTTTGCTATTTTGAGAGTCTTGAGTCAAACTAAGCCTGGTCAAAGTCCTCCACCAATCATTTATTTGGTTCCAAATGAAGATCTATCTAAAACTGCCTTCTCTTACTTTACTCATAGATTTAGAAATTTGGAAAATTTCAACATTGTCCAGTTCACTGGAGAGCTCAGTGCAGATAATAAGCTTTTAAATCAAGGTGATTTAATTATCACCACTCCATCCCAGTGGGATGGTATTTCTCGTAGATGGAAAAAACGCGAGCAAATCCAAAGAGTCAGATTGTTTATATGTGATGAGATTCATATGGTTGGAGGCGATGTAGGCCCAACTTATGAAGCTGTTGTTTCCAGAATGAGATACATAAACAGCCAGTTAAATGACAGGATCCGCTTTGTGGCATTATCTGTCCCCCTCTCCAATGCTAGAGATATGGCAAATTGGTTAGGTGTAAGTCCACAAGCTACCTTCAATTTTAGTCCAATTGATCGCCCAGTTCCTCTCGAAGTCCATATTCAAAGCTTCCAAATTAATCATTTTGCATCTCTAATGATTGCAATGTCTAGACCCGCGTATCAAGCAATTGGGCAATATTCTCCTAGTCAACCTGTGATCATTTTTGTCCCCAATCGTAAACAATGTCGACTCACTGCCTCAGATCTTATCACTCTTCAGTATGCCACTTCTGAGAATCCACATTTCCTACGTTGTAAACCCGAGGAAATGGAAGCTGCCGTGGAAAAAGTATCTGATCCCTACCTTAAAGAATCGCTCCTCAGTGGCATTGGACTGTATCATGAAGCTTTATCACTTAGCGATCGCAATATTGTTAGTACCCTTTATTTGAATGGTTGGTTCCAAGTATTAATTGCATCAAGAGATACTTGCTGGTCAATGAACCACTTAACCAGCCATATGGTCATCATTATGGGAGCCCAATACTTTGAAGGAAAAGAGCATCGCTATGTTGATTATC